>JAXBDA010001465.1:0-54546 GCA_036023075.1 Gaultheria prostrata | reverse complement strand
ATTTTTAACAGAAGGGGTGAATTTGGGTAACGGTTATAGTTGAGGGGGTGTGTTTGGGTGTTTTTAAACGTGAGGGGGTCTCTGTGTCCCAGAGACATAGATGAGGGGGTCTCCGTGAAATTTCACCTTGATGTGGAGATAAAGTTGATGTGAAAGGTGTAATGATGATTTTTTTAATAAGTTGGATTTACGAAGCCACACACTTAAAAGGGGATGCAAGGAGTATATTATATATTCTTAATTTTTTATTTAAAAAACTTTCCAAATTATTTTTCATGTCGGCAATGGTTTACAGCCCATTCTGAGCATTCTGTTGAAGAATTCAAAATTCAAAAATCTTATTATGATTCAAAAACATTAAAATTAGGTAGTTACAAATTAAATACATGAGAATCCGCATTAACTGTAATAATGAGTCCCACCAGACCTTGACGGTTAAGAGATGAATTGATGTCCTATAAATAGCTCCATGGTGGAAACTCCTCAACACATACCAATTACCTCACTCTCACTCCATAGCATGATGCAAAACCCAATCCACTCTACACCATTCACATGCAGGGTATGTGATAAGGTGTTTGTAGGTGCTTATGAAATCGTGAAACACCTTGAATCTGCTCACATGAGAGACAATAAGATTATCTATGAAGATCTCAATCCTAAACCCTACCCAAATTTAGATCAAGTTCCAAATTTTCTTGAAAGAAACATTTCCCATCAAAACCATATTCTTAGCGCCACCCGCAAAGGTTTCCGGTCAATGCAGAGCTATTCAGCGGTCGAACAAAGCCCTGGTACCATCACCTCTCAAGTACCATCCTTTCACGGCACTAGCATTAGTAGCCATGAAGCATTTCCATATACGTTTGAGGGGGGAAGTTCAACCCATGGTTGCACTAAATTGTTAATCGACAAGTTGGATATAGCAATTCCAGATGGCATCGAGGGGCTCGGAAGCAATGACGAGAATGCTGGAAATAGAGTCAATCCCAAAATTGATTTAACGCTAAAACTCTAAATGTTTCGAGTTTGCATTTAGTTTTAGCATATTGTCTTTCTTTAGTTTTTTCGTCGTCGTTTTTTTTTTTTTTTTGGTTTTGTTTTTTTTGTTTGATTGTTTGTTGGGTGTTTGGTTGATTGATTATGGTAAGTGGTGCATACATGGTCGTGTAATCATTTTGACACTCCGTACTTGGTATCGGTATTTGAAGTTAATTATGTCTTTCCTTTAGGCATAGCAAATGAAGTCCATGAGGTTAAGGTTTTGCTTATTTCCCATGACATCAACTTCAGACCTCTGAGTTGCTATATTTGTCTTCGTGCTTGCATGCGACTTGTGGCTTAAAGAACTCTATTGTTGAATTTCAGATCAAATCTTCCCAAAGTTGTTCCATGTAACACTTCTATCAAATTATTTGTAAGATGAAATCTCACTTGCAAGAACATGTTTTTACTAAGAAAAACATATTACTCATACATCAAGGGGGTAATTGTTATTAAGAAGAACCTTGAGGGATGTTAGTGAAATTTGTCTATTATCTTAACGAAATGAATTTTATTACATGATGTTAGCCCCTCACACCCGGGCACACAAACTGATATTTGTCTAACTAGAAGGGGAAAAAAAGGATTTGAGAGCCTGATAGTGGAACGTGATTACCACATCCCTCTCTTCTTTTGATGCTTTTTTAGGAGAAAATTAAAGGATAATACTAAAAAATTTAAAGAAACCCTGGCTTTGAAATGAATAATGATCCATGCATGGTATCGTTCCAATTTTATCAGATGTCCCCTAAGGGACTGGATGGATCCATGGTAGAGTATGCTATTCTTTTTTCTTTCTCTTTTGGTGCAACGGAAATTCATATTACACTCTTCTTTTCTCCCTCTTATGTGTTCTATTTTTATTTTTATTGGCAATGAAATAGTTTATTAACTTGATCAAAGAATTAAATTAAATACCAATGGGTTAAAAGAGTATCAGCGACAAGCGAAAATGTTGCAACCACACTCAATTTTGATATAGAACAACATAGCATGGCTAATGAAAATATGGGTAGCACATGCCACCAAGCAAAATATGAGCTCAGCCAATACCCATGGGAGAGAGTTGGCAAGATACCAAACAAAAAAGACCACAAATTATACAAGACTTCAAACACCAAGAAATACAACACCCCCTAGACCCTGGGGTGGTGGCCTCACGACTGATCCGAAGGTCTATGGACCCAATCTGACTCACCTTTGTGGATTGCTCCAGCTCTAGGTTGGACAGTGTGCCACCTTTGGGTTTCGGACTCATCCAAAGGATCCGCTGTGGATTTGGATGCTCTATGGTCGCAACTATCGCACTTGGCCCCCCTCCATTCCCTTTTCCGTAGCAAAAAAAGAGAGGAGGTGTTGCAATAAGGATACAGATCCTTTCGGTCTCATTTTCGATCCGGATGATCGTATTGGATCCTTATTTATAATATAATTATGAGAAAAGTTATGTTGATTGGATATGATTCAACAAAATATTACACTACATTTATATTGCAGGAAATTGATTTCAACCCTGTTTGCAACTTTACTTATATTATTCAAACCAAATGTAAATCATAAGTATAACAATCTATATCTGATGAACACATTTTTTTAACAAGGCCGATGTTGTTCGCGATAAACAAACGATCGGACAAAAAAAAATCAGAAAGGCGGACCGTCTAGTCCCAAGGGGATCCGTTCCCTGGTAAGTAGGGCTGCAAACGAGCCAAATCGAGCCGCGCTTTAGGATATTCAAACAGCTATTGGTTGGAAGGTATAGCATGACAGCAAGAGAGCCCTTTCAGGTTACCAATGGTCATAAAAGCTTAACCCGTTAGGAAATTAGACTAACTATCAAGCTATCAAATGTCCTTCACGTTACTCCATTATACACAGAGAAATAGAAACACATGCACGTAGAGCAAAATATAATGCAAAGAGGAAAAGCATAATGCAAGTGGGGAACAAATTACAAACACAGAGACTTAAACCTAAACTTCCCAGAACTAAGACCCTAATACTATGTCAAATTACCAATTGTCCCAAAAGCTTAAGATGTTAAGGATTGGGCCTAATAATTTATATCAAGCTATCCCACGCCCTCTTTTACATACGATGTCATACTACACGTGAGGATGCAAACATCTGTGTGTAGAGTGAAACAAAATGCAAAGGGCAAACGCATAATGCAAGCGGGGGACAACAACAAACAAATAGACTTGAACCCAAAACTTCGCAGAACTAAGGCTCTGATAGCATGATAAGTTATCAATTGCTCCAAAAAAGCTTAAGTTGTATTGGAATAGGTCCAACAATGTATTATATTTAAGAGATCTAACAGACATAACTGGCTCCGCCATTTTTCAAAAAAAGGCAGGACCACAACAAAACTCTGGCCGCTTCCTTTTTTAGCTTTCCTAGCCCAAACTTGGGCCATTAATCATTTGCCATAGGATTTTCAAATCAGCTAAAATGTGTAACGGCTGAGTTTTCCAGAGTTTTCATTGCCAAAGCAGATTGTATGGACAAAAGAAATGGCTGACATATAAATCCCAGAAGTGAAATGCAAACAGCATTAAGCAAATAGTAGAACATACTTGGTTTGGCGACTGGTCCAATTCAACCCAAGATTTGTGATAGACAGCTGCTGGCAGCCTGAATGGGGCAATCCGACCATGTCCTAAAGCCAAGGGGCAAAGCCAGTAGTCCTAAAGATGTAATTTCTCCATAAACTACTGATGATGTAAATCGTAGTAATTAACATGTAAGGGTTGATTTCCCTTCGTGTTTTAATGAAACTTTTACTTATCAAAAAAAAAAGTAGTAATTAACATGTATAATACAGACAAATAAGTCTCAAAAGTGAAAAACCAATCTCCTAGAATGGCATCAGTTCAGTGACCAAAACTATCAACTGAATTAGCACAGAAAAGAAGAGGGCACAAATTTTCATTCCATTTTCTTGCTTCAAACAACAGTTGCCGAACATGATATTCAAGCATCTTCAAGAACCACTGAACCACAGACTTTTACTAACTATCAAGTCATGATTGTCGCAGCAAAACTAGGCTGCAACCTTTTCTGATCTGATAAATATGGCCAGTTCACCAGAACAAGTTGCTTCTTTTATCTACGAAGCACAATTTTTTCTCCTGAATTCTTAGTTCTCCCTATTGCAAAATTAAACACACTAGGATGAACGACAACTCATTTGATCAGATATAAACTCTCTCAAGAGCTTCAGTGATTGGTAGTAAAGGTTGAGGTCGATACCATCTACATTTCTACCCACTCGAGCCTTCAAGATTGCCTGGAATAAAAGAAAAGTGACTATTCTTAAAGCCGTCAACCATTTTGTTAAATACTAAAGTAAATAAGAAATGCGAAGGATAGAATGTGTGTATTAGCCACTGATATTTCCTATAATCAAGCTCTTCTCTATATTATGCCCAGACTATGTTTGCTTTAGCCTTTGTCACCTCTACCAAGTATAACGAACACATGTATATGAACAAGTCTATGATGAACAAGGGAAGACAAACTTTAATGCCAAGTAAGGTCAATAGTCAGGAATCCCCATCAGGCAAGCATATTCTGTATCCTCGTCAATATGAAGCCATTCATCTATGTGGTTGTGACTTGTGGCAAATTTATGGAAGGAAAAAGAGACTTCTCTTACCTTATTGTTGGGTTGAATAAGTAGTTCTCCAATGAACTGGTAGATCGAACCGAGTCGAAGATTGAGATTTAGGTGCTGGGTATCAACTTTGAGGGTAGCATTGCCCTCGACAATTAGAGCAACTGCTGTCTCAACAGAAAACTCTTGCAGCCTAAAGCGAACATTGGGTAAGTTTCAGTTCTCAAATTGCAACAGAAATATGATATCGAACTCATGCAGTCTATCACTCTATATAAACAAAGATATGGAATCAACTCATTGAATTCAACATAGCATTCCAGGTAAGTCCATTTTGTTTGTCTGGTTCTTTTTATTTTTAACTTTCTGGTAAATAGCATTCAGATGATCAAATGCTATATCTCTGCGTTGAGTCCATTGACTTAGCTACAATCTTCCAAATGTCACAAAGAATGCTTTGCAACGTCTAAACTAAAAGACAATAAAACATGCACAAAACCATCATAATCTCTATTTTTAATAGAATTTAAAGTGGTGAAGCCATGAACAGTCCTGCTATGGGTAAGCACACCCGTGTACGCCACATGCACGAACGCATCTTAACTGTTCATTTCAACAAATCAACGGTCCGGATTTTAAACACTCTTTGACCGGTAAGAGTTAACTCTATTTAACATCCAGACCGTCAAAAATGCTTTTGGACGGTTAAGATGCACCGTCCGTGCATCTGACATACGCGGGTGTGAATACTCAGCATTTTTGAGCCATGAATTACTCACCTCCCAGTAACTCGAAGTGAGGCCCCTTGCTTAAAGTGTGGAGAAGCGGAATTTAGTTCTTGTAAAGCAACCAAAGCACCCGAGTTTATCGCACAAGATGCCATTTAAAAAAGGTCACTAACAAGCAGATAACATCAAGCTAACAGCTCACTCAAGCTAACAGCTCACCTATAGATCAAGAAGCAAAAAATCAAAGCAAGAATTTAGGAATTCAATAAAGGATAGCATTTTAATCTTGAAGCAAACACACTGAGGGAAAATCTACAAAAGCTAATCAATCACCAGCATTGCATAGTCTTACCTTCCCCCAAAATCAATACACCACCACAAAACCTTAGCAAACGGGTAACCTAACACACTGCCAAGATTCATTTGTAAGCCACGACAATCAATTTTGAAAATAACGTTGACGTCGACATATCATTAGGTTGTGTTTGGAATTGTAGATTTGGCATAACTTATTCAATACGTATATCTTTTATTCTATTTTGTTTTTCAGGTCTACTTTTCAAGCATGATACTGGAGATTTAGATTCAAGCATGCACATCAGTCACTCAAGATGTATATCTTTTATTTCTATTTTGTAGGTCTACCTTTCAAGAATGAATTTGGAGCTTTATATTCAAGCATTCAGCAAATTATCTGACTTGCATATGAACTTCAACAAAATACAAGTCTGCTATCACTTAAATCCCTTAAATCTTCGTAATTTTTCTTCTGATTTCATCCTTAAATCCCTTAATGCCAAAAGCACACTCCAAACAGAGCTTTACAGTTTCTAACAAGGGTTATGCTGCTTTAGGTGACATAGGCTAGTAATTGGTTCAAAACGAAAATAAATTAGGAGGCAAAACAGCACTGAAATTGCCACTACAAAATCTGGGTACTTGAAGAATCTAGAAAATCTAAGCATGGAACATGTGCATCTCTGACTATGTATAAACTTACAAAATTCACACGAATCGTCACAAGGAAAGAGACTGAAAAACTGAGAAATAGATCACATCTCATGGCTAAATCAATATCCATGAACATCGCTCGATCGATGTGTGTGTGTGTGTGTGTGTGTGTGTGTGTGAGAGAGAGAGAGAGAGAGAGAGATTACGATAAAGGGTGCGAGTTCCAGAATCCAGAGGGAGCGCAGTGCAGTTTTCGAGAATTTCCCGCTCGCCTGTTCCTCGCATTTCATTTCTCTCACTAGCGTCATTTACACATACAGTCCATGAGTTCTTTTTAGAAAAAAGAGTTTATTCCATCGAGAATGAGGGTTGCAAATGAACCAAGTTATTCAAATTTGATTCGGTCTATTAAACAAATCCGACTTGAATCTCAATTTTAGACTCGTTTAATAAATGAGTCAAACCTCAAACCTGATAGCTTTCAACTCGGTAAGGCTTGTAAACTTGAAGTATATGCATATATCATGGAAATTTCATGTATAGACTTAATTATGTATAAATTGTATAACGCGTATATGTAAAAAATTATACATGTACCCGATAAATTTACTATTACAAGTACTATAAACTTCTGATGTGGCATGCCCCCTTTAGTTAAAAAATGATACACCACACTAATGGGGTCCGCTACTAGGCTACAAGCCTTTGTTAACCTGATGAAAGAATTTTCATACTTTTCCGTTATATACAAACGTAAAGTATTTTCGCCGCATAACTTGCAACGTAAAGCATTTTCGCCGCATAACTTGTCCTTTCTTTTTTAACCAATCCAACTATCTCAATTACTTAGTTTAATTGGTAAAAATTTTCAAAAAAAACCTAGGCACAGAAGTTTTAATATTGGTTTCAAAAAAAGTGGGAAATAATCTCTATAACGGGAGTCTCGCTCTCTGGCGACGAGGATGTGTTTCAGGGTGTGAGATGAGGTTTAGGTTTGGTCTGGCGGTTGGAGAAGTTAAGGCTGTGGTTTTCGAAGGTGGAGCGGTCCGTGCTCAGCTTGCCAGATTTAAGAGCTACAAATTTTTGCCTCTACCGCTATGTGCCTTCTACGTCATTTGGAGTTTATGGCTGTTGGTGGCCGGGTAGTTTCTCCCTTTCTATTTGTTTCTTAGTTTCGTTTACTTTGGTTCATGTTGGTTTTTGCTCCGGTTTGGAGCGTTCTGTCCCTGCATGGACATTTTGTTACCCCTCAAGGGTATTGTTTGTCTATACTCAATGTTATTCTCTTCCGATCCATATGAACACCTCAAAAGTTGTGGTATTTTTACCCAACTTAGAGCTGCAGATTGGGATGTTGTTTTGCCCTTTACGCAATTTCTGAGTAATGAAATTATCTTGTTGTTCAACGGCTTTTGTAGAATAGATAGAAACCTAACTCTGGTAGAAGTAATTTCCAAGATACACTTAAATGTTCTTGGATTTCTTAGTTGCTTACTAAGGAAAATCAGCAACCAAAAATAAGCAAATAAAAAATCCAAGCAAAGTAGAGAGTAAGACAATTTGCTTATTATTGATTTTGCTTAGCAAATAAAAATTTGAATTAAGCAGATCAAGCAAAGTGAATCGTATAAACAATTTGCTAGCATTCCTCAGCTCCATTATCTTTCGAACTCCATAACTGAAAGACCATTTGAGTATGAAAGAAAAATGAAGGGTAAAACCTTCTTTATACCCTTTCCATACAAATGGATGGCCAAGTTACATCTATCAGCCCACTTTGTATGTTTTTTACAACCTCATCAGTAAAAGTCCGGTCGCTAAAAGTTGTTATGTACCATCTTCATATACACGAAAGACCGAATAAATGAATTTGTACAACAATGAACAACCAAAATTACGCAGAACTTCAATTAGATCAGCTGCAACATTGGTTCATAGTAAGAAAATATCCAAAGCTGCTGCTGAAACGCATCCACGAAACCATGACGCTGAAATTTCGCCGATCAACAAAAAAAAATGACAGCTCAAATTCAGCTCAAAAATCGATTCTTATATTCAAGTGGTGCCCAGTTGATTTCTCAACCTTGAGTTTAAGAGCTTGACGAGTCCATTAGTTTCTTCAATGGTGTTTGCGAATATTCACCATTTCTGTGACGATTATATGAACTGCCTCCCGCTTTTTCCTTCCATTTCTACGAACTCAGACACAATAATGGGGCTCTGCCCTCATTTCATAGCAACCTTCTTTAACTCTGCAGATTGTGCCTAATGAAAAACTTGAGAAGCATAGTACTCACTTTCGTTGAACACGGGTCGTAAATCTTCCTTGCACATAAACTCCAAAGGAAAGGAAACCAGATGTCCTTTTACTGACTCTAATCTCTCCATCGGATTGGTGACTTTGATATTACCATCTTGATAAGATTCTAGTTTCTCCGGGGCTATCCCTAAGTCAATGGTAGTATGGCCAAGTTTTTCCTTCCAGTAGGTTGTGGATTGTCTCAGTGAGAATCTGCATGTGACATAGGATGTCATTCAGCTAGAAAACAGAGAAAAAGAGGGAAATTTTAAGGCAAGTTAGCAGTTGCATTATACCTGGAATGAATTAGATCATTTGGGATACAGGAAAAGACATCTTGGTAGATCATTGTATTTGTCTGTCAATATAACATCCATAACCAGTTGGAGAAGGAATATAGAGGCGAAAGTTAAATGCAGGAAACCTTCCTCACAAACTCATGCTATTAAAACAAAAACATATATTCTCACCACTTTGAAGTCTTGGACTGCATATGGATCAAGGATTTGCTGAGGGATTGTTTTGGAAAGCCAAAAGGTGGGGGAAACATACCTTCAATTAGTCAGGGAAAATCCCCAACATTTTCTTCCCCATCGTTATAAACCTTTACAAATCCTCGATCCAAACACGATATTAATATTTCTCATATGAAAACAGTGAGACTGGATTATCCTCTACTCCTCTTTCTAACAAAAAACACCCTAACCAACTCCAAAAAAAAATACAGAAAGAAAGGAAAGAGAGAAAAAGAACTTTTTTAGTCACCCAAATCTCAAGAAACTGAATTTTAAAAGAGTCTTTGTTGTTCTTAGGGAAATAGTGTGATAGTAAGTTTAGCAAGTCTGTAACAACACAATAGCATTTATCATCCTCACCTTCGCAGTTGCCATCCATATATCTTTGTAAGTTGCATCAACCACAGGGTCTTTTATTTGATTAATCTGAAAAGAAAACAAGAACTTACTATTTTTTAGCCAGAATTAAGGTTAACAATGCCAGCCAAGAGGACTCAGTTTCCAGTCAATGCTACAAAAATCGAGGTGCAGTTCTTTAACAACTGGAACCAAGGCCAAGGTGCTTGGGGATTATTAACTGTACGAACCTCTCCGGCAGAAAGACCAAGGTGTTCAGACCATAGGGCAAGGCGAAGACTCGAAGCAAATTTTCCTGCTTTCCAAGGCTTCCCTCCCATACATGAATCAACAAACTCTCTGTCTTCAATAAGTACACCAATCTGAATCCACAAACATTTGTGTTTTGAACTAAGTGCAACAAAATAATGATGGATGTTGGAACAGATAAATGAAAAAGCAGTTATGAAAGGTGTGAAGTTCGTAAGGACAGTATTTAAATTGGGGCTTATATGATTGGTTGTATCAGGAAATAAGCAATACTAAAACAGTTTTCCACATTAAGAATAAGATTATCTTAGCATCTGCAACCATAGTTACTCAGTAAACTGGAAACGGCAAAAACATCTGAACTGCTCAAACAAACCTGCGGAATTGAACATATGCAATATAGCCACTGTTCTGATTGTCGATTGACTCCCAATAATATTACCAGTTGCCAAATACGACTTTTTTTAACATAAACAAGGGAACCATTTGTTACCTTATATTAGGAACCAAAAATTACCAAACCCAAATGGAGTTTCTTTGAAACTTCATATTTTGTGCTCGAGTTTTAATGCTTCAATGGGTAATGGAAAACAAAATATGAGTTCTTTGTGCAATCAACTTCCATGCAAATCATATACCCTACAGTTCTGGCAAAATTCAAAAACTCTTTAACTATATCATCAGGCAGTATCAGGCTCTGCAACTTGAAATAGCGGGCTGAATAATGCAACACTATAACGAGAAAGGATCCAAAAGTAAAGTATTTCTGTGAAAAGGGGGCAACATGGATAAGTGTTGATACCTCAGAATCTCTTGACCCAAGCAAACTCCTGTCATTTATATTAGCTGATCCTATCAAGGACACACGGTCATCAATTATCATGATTTTGCTATGCACATACACCTACAAGAACAAAGGTGCCAAAATGGAATTGAGTTCTCAGTAGTAGATAGTTTTGTAGCCAAAGGTTTGCAGGAAAGAAGTGTTAATAGCCTTATACATGGCTTTTTTGATTGACAAAGGATGAGAAGAATGTTTTAACACACAATAGCAGTTGATGATTGAAAAAAAAAAAACACACATAAGCAGTTAGGTGTATAAATGTAGACAACACCTGACTGGTTGCCACAGGACCACCCTCAAAAAGTCTTCCATAAGCTCTAAGGCCATAGAAAGATATGTAATCATGCAACTTTGGCCCCAGAAGAACAGAGAGATTATGCAATATTGAATACTGTCCTCTGCATATTGTTCGATATTGCCAATGCATAATAGTTCTCACAGCTGCAGCACCACTGTCATCCACGCCCCCCTGTTGCAAATATAATGAAGAATGACCACCTGTCTACTTTAAACACTCAAAGAAACTAACGCGTGTTATTACCTGGAAGCCAGGTAGGAGTGGTATGACAATAACAACCCTAAAACACTTCTTCTCATTGAATGCTCGCATAATACGCCTGTATAATGCTTCTAGTACACGGTTCCTTATAATATCATCTCCTGAAAGACCTGATATAAAGAATTGGTTCTGGAAACATGGCCCATGCATAAACAATGAATTGTCAGAAACAAGAAAAGTTAATTGAAACGTCTGGAAGACACTGAAATCATTGGACTATGGAAATGGAAATTGTCTATCTATCTGTTGAAAAGGATATCAAAAAAGCACCCATATTTGGGATAAAGTTGTGGGAATACTACTATCATCGTCTATACTGTACTTCCAAAGTACGGACCACAAACAGCTTTGGCACCAATCAACTCAAGGAAGAATCTTCTTTATGTAGTCTAAGTCTAAACCTTAGTTGCAGGGAGCTCCTAAAGTGCTGCCGCTCCCAACCTTAGGAGCACAATTCTATGCTCCCAACTTAGGAGCTTGACGGGAGCCCGCTCCCATTGAGATGGGAGCTCTTTATTTAAGAAGATGGGAGCTTTTATATGATACTGATATACAAAAACAGTAATTTATTACTTAACTATATAAATTGGTCTTCAATTGAGCTCATGTATATAGCCGAAGCCATGATATCTTGAAAAGAAAACCACACATTCTAACACTGTCCCATTTCTTATACTTAAGGTAGACTTGGCCCATAATTTTTTACTCCAAAATGATTGTAGTTTTAAAGTGTATTTCCTACGCTGTATTAGTTTTGTAATTTATGTACCCGTCCTTTCACGCTCTCAACCTTGGGAGCTTCTATATTCTCCCGGTCCCACGCTTGCTCTCAACCTTGGGAGCTTCTATATTCTCCCGGTCCCACACTTCCACTCCCACTTCGTGCAACTAATAGTCTAACCCATCTCCCTATCCTATTCCACCAATCAATTTGAATTTCAAAGCTTCAAACAGGCACTAAATACTACTCTTAGTGTGATTCTAATAGCAGCCTCATTATGCATCCATTTAACTTAAACATCTTCAGTTACACAGAATCTTAAAACTTCAAAAATACTTTAAAGCATGTTTCAGGTCCATACAGTTCGACTGGAATAGGCTGACTGTTCTTTTATACATGCGTACTTGGATAATAATTAGTTGGGCTTCAGAAGACACAGAGAAAGGCTAGGAAACAAAAAACAAGCTGCAAGTTAACTATTCTTTTATATATTTGTAATTGGATAATACTTAGTTTGACTTCAGAAGACAGAGAGAGGCTAGGAAACAAAAAACAAGCTGCAAGTTAGAAGAAAAATTAACCAAATTGAGTAAGGACTTTCCCCCCATTTCTTTTTTCATGAACGACAGGAATTTGAATTCGATATTTCTCCATTAACTGTGTGTCTTCAGTGAAATTTTTTGGGTTCCTTTGCTTCTAGTTTGCTTAACTGTTAATATGACAAAGGAAATCAACCCATACTATTACATTCAAAGAAAGATAATATTATTATTTACCTCAATATAGATAAAGTGTTCTGCCTTTTCAATAAGAGAGCAATAAGCATTGTGAATGCTCTCTTCAATTTGGCTGGTTCCAGCAGACCATTGGCTGACACTCCTTATGACCTGGAAATAAGAGGTCATTGATGATGGAAAAAGACAAAGACTAATATAACAAAAAACAAAATGGAAGCACGAGTATACCAAACAAGAGCTTCCAGGAGAATACGCTCGTCTACCGTAAAGAAAATTTTTGGTAATATCCTAAACTATGATGAACATGTAAAATTTCTCTATATCTCGGAAGAGTATGAAACTATGCACACAGAAAGTAAAAAACAAATAGTTCCTATTTTGATTCTATGCTTTATCATTTGTACTTGAAAAACCTTTATCTGAAAAATCACAGGTAGGGATGTTTGTTTTCCCTTTTCCTTGGCATAGTGTCTGGCAAACCCGTCGGAGTGTTTGTTTTCCCTTTTCCTTCTCTTTTCATTGGTGAAACAGCACTCAATGAAACTAATTGTGGTTCAATAAACAGAAGACACATCTGCAATGGGTTCTGATAATTGATAAAACCCCTGGAAGATTCCATTTCAAACACCCCTCCCCGGAAGGCCAGTCATTTAGAAGCTCTTAATGTTTATTAAAAAAAGACACATTACGTATGAATGCTAGTTTTGATCTACCAACTTCGTAATAAGTTCTTAAGCTGGTTGAAATGACAGTTTTAATAGAAGGGACAAAATTGATGCATGCCAAAACCACAGGTAGGGATGGAAGCAAGTTAGGAAGGGTCGAGATCTCCAGTCCCAATCTCGCCCCACTTAGGCCAAGTTTGCCATTTGATTTTATGGGAATCCCATAAAATCAAGTAGTTGATTTTAGCAAATGAGGAGATCACTTGCTAAAATAAACCCATTTTAGCAAATGAAAGTAGGTTGATTTTAGCAAGTGGTCTCCTCATTTGCTAAAATCAAGCACTTGATTTTATGGGATTCCCATAAAATCAAATGGGAAACTTGGCCTAAGTTAGGGACGGGGATAGGGATTTCCTACTCACCCCCATGCTGCACTCTATCTTCTTAGCGGCCTTAAACCAATCTTATCAGGGGTCGAGTAAGGTCGGAGACCCCTCAAGCTAGGAGTATTTGCCAGTATATTATCCAACTGATTTGTTATGATCAATAATTCTCTGATTGGTTGAATAGAAACTACGTTTTTATTTATCGAAATAAAATTGAGTGAAGATATTGTAGTAGGAAACTAAAGTAGCTTCAATTATCAGGAGATAATGATACACTATAACATAATAAGGGAACACGGGTAAAACATGCATTATAGGGTCTGGCATGAGTCCAAGTCAATGTCCCCACACCTAATTCAAACCCTATCAGGTCCACCTTACCCACCCATACCCGACCCTAACCCTAACCCTGGTAAGGTTTCCTGCTTTCCTACAAGGTCGAGCAGGATCACAGTCTTGCAATACTAGTACAATGAGTAAGAAACTTGTATAAGTTTAAAATACTTGTCAGAGAACTTCAGAAGTGTCTGGAAACTTTGAAACTTGCAGCTTACCTGACAATGACATGGAACACGAGGACCAACTTGCCCAGTTTCATCAGCAGAGACAACCTGATCACCCCTTTCCTGTGTCTCCCACCATTCTTTATCTGAAGTTTTACTGCCAGGCAACACCAGAACATCTGAATAAAACTTGTGCTCCGCCGGATCCAATGCACCGAGGTCATCCACAAAGCCTTTCAAGGGCATATCTGATATTAAATTGGGCTTTCGAAACGAGAAAGGATTTCTTCCCTTGCTTGGCTGATCATGGAAATCATGATTCCTATCCAACCCATTTGATTTCGAGTCTCCATTGGAAGCATCCAGCGCATCGGCCTCTTGAGGCATTAGCAGAGGAACATCTTGGTAAGATGATAGAGAAGAAAAGGAATCCTGTCTTTTGATACCTTTATAATTGTTGTCAACATGGGTATGGACGTCCATCTCTCTGTTTCCGCTCGCGTAATGCGGAATAACCATGTGTTGCTGAGGCATGAGCAGTGGAATTGCTTGTTCATTTGGAGCTTTGTTTCTCTGAAAGAAAATGCATCATTAAGACAACTAGAATATCAAACCTGTAACTAAACTGCAATATTATTCATAAAAGACAAACCTTGGCATAGTTCCAGCGTTGAACAAAGTGTCTGGCAATATCACGACATGGTGGTCCCCAAAGGGCGCAATGAACATCATGCCAAGGCATACGTGGATATTTTTGACGATCCAATTCATCTTTCATTGTATCCTCCCAAGAATTAGGTTCAGACTCCCTTGAAAATTGGAATTAAAAACCATTAACAAACTTGCAAACATGTAAACAATGACTATCTGTTAGCGGTACTTGACGAGCACAAACGAGTAGTGTTAGCTACGGGCTTTTTTCAAGGGCAGAGACTGCTCACCAGCAATACAGAACTGAAAGGACTGACCCAACTTATTAGATTAGGGGACATGCAGAACAGAGGCAAAAGCATTCAGATCAAAAATTTATCATAGATATTGAACTTTGATGCAAGTATATCAAAGATTCAAAGTAATGTGCTGCATTAAAATTTCTTTATCCCTATCCCAGTTGGGTAATTGATGTCTAAAATTGAATGTATACAGCTTTGCAATTAAGAGAATATGATAAATCTACGAACTGCAAAAGTTAGCAGGCTTCCTACACTCAAATTTTGCAACTGGATCCTGATGTAAAGATATGGCGCATACCTTGGGTTATAGAAGTCCTTTCCAGCCCATACCATAGGAGGATGATCCCCCACTTTGTGTTCAAATGAGTCGTAACGCCCAAAGCACAGATCCAAGCCACCAATAAAGCAAACATGGTAATCAACAATGACGAGTTTTTCATGGTGGGACCTATTAGTTATGAAAAACTACTATCAGAAGATGCAAAATCTGTTGCAATCAGAAACAGTAAAAGGATCCTCGTCAGGGAGAACATCTGGGGATTTCCGTATAAATGTGTACCATAGATAGACACCACTAGAAAAATGGTCAGGATAACGCAGGACTCTGACATTCTCATGAATGCCAAGAAGCTTTTTCTTACTGTAAACGCTGTTGATTTTCAGGGCAATAGCGACCTCTTTGTACAGAAGAATGTAAATCTGCAAACACAAGTTGATTAAAATTAACAGACATACAAGTGGATGATTTAGGTTTCTGTAAAATATGGTAAACCAATGCCAGTGAGATATTCACTCTGGAATAAAATAGTTCCATCAACTAAAATACGGAGGTAACGGGGGAAGTGAAGCTAGATCAAAAAAAAAAATCATGCTAATGTGTAAAATGATTTTAAAGTAAGTTGAGATAAAGGGAACCCAGTCCAATAGGCTCATGTTTTACATTTTTCCAAATTGAGTTGGGAATCTTGAGATAAAGGGAAGCCAGTTCAAAAGTTGATAAGTGTGTAAATGTGCCCATTTATGTTCCCTAAGTTATACTTGTTATGTCCATTTATTGTGTTATTTAGAGTTTGATACTCGTTTTCCGCGTTTCAGGACTTGCAAAGCCATTAAATGTTATCTGGAGACAAAAGCGCACAATCGGTATTAAAATACAAGTTTGTGGATTGCTACCCGGTGTTTGAATGAAGGGCTAATTAAATTAATCCAAATGGAGGTTCAAAGTCAAGAATGGGTGCACGAGATTGATCCCAACACAATAGAGATTTGCAACAAATAACCATAATGATTTGCACGTGGGCCAAAGCTAGTCATTGGTTGATGATAATTAGATTTTGTTTTGGAATAGAAAATAGAGAAAAAAGCAATCTTGAGAGAAAAACGATTCTCTTCCTTATTAAGAGAGAATTCGGTCATTAACAGAATAAGAAGGCAGTGGAGTTTTGGTTGAAAAGGAAAGTTTCCCTTTATACTTGGAGCTACAAGTATATAAGCAATCAGTAGATTTCTTGGAGGGGACTCTCGGAGAACAGTTCCCATGGCTGGGAACAACGATTTTCTCGATGATTGATTAAATCCTTAGAATGGGGTAACGAGGAAACTTTCTCCAAGTAATGTAATTGTTCAATTTCTAGGTGTTTTATTCAACAATAATTGTATGACTTGGGATGATTCATATTTTTATGAAAGAATGTATTTTTTTCTACTTATCTATTGTGTTTGTATTCTAGATATCAAGCACCGTCATACAATAGTTTTCACTGTGTCATACAATAGTTTTCACTGTTTCAGAATAGTCTCTGAGATAGGTTATACGACGTTAGACGGGTCAACCAAAATCACGCTCGGCTAGGGCAACCCAAACATTAGGGCCTGCCCTGGTTATGATATGACTGCAGAGAAATCATTCCCAAGGAAAGAACAGAAGGGCTAGAGGGTGGATATGATTTTGATTTGGTCAGAGTCGTCAGATGTAACTTATCCCTTAGACATGTCATAGTTCGTAGATTCAATTCCTTCTGCATAGTAAAACGACAACAGCAGTGCGGGCGGCGAAGGGTTATCTTAATTGTTTCTTAAGAGATGTTCCACTAAGCAGTTTTTAGAAAGAAAAAAAACTGGCTTTTCACGGTGCCGCCTGTTAAGTCCGGTGAGACAACCCGCGCTATCTTGAGATAGCCTTTACGGTGTATGAATCCTATAAATCTTGTTGATGATTGTCGATAGGGATTGCAAGCCCTAACGATAATCTTATTTTCTATGTTGAATAATTACTCTGGATCTTATTCGATTATATTGCAAGGGAAAGGTGGAATCGAAGCCTAGTCTCTTCTCTCTCCTGTTTTCAAAACTTTAATCGTTTTCTAGTTAATTTTAGGTTAACCAATTCAAATCCAAACTTCTATTTTATTTTGGAATTAAATTAGAAATCAATTGAAACTGAAGCAATTTAGCTTTTTACTCCCCGTGGACGATCTCGGACTTAACCACTATTCTTCGGGATATTAATTAATTCCTTGTTTTATAAATTATATTTTCCATACGAAAACGACCGATCAAAACTCATATTTACATCTTTTTCAAAGTGAGTTGAGGTAAAGAGAAGCCAGTTCAAAACTCATGTTTACATTTTTTTCAAAGTGAGTTGAGCTAAAGGGAAGCCAGTTCAATAGCCTCATGTTTACATTTTTCCAAAAGTAATGCTCAAGTTGCATCGGAGCAACCGTACTCCGCAAAGACAAGGCCAACTCTTATGTCATAAAGAAATTGAGATGACAAAAAAGGAAATCAACAAAAACTGGTTATCATACAGAGGTTCTAAAGATCCAAATTGACTGGAGTATAAAACACCCCAAATCTTGTTCCTAGTGAGATATTCTTACTATAGATACAAACTCTTGAAATAACTTTTTCACCCACATTCAAATAAGGGTGGGGATGATGGTATCAAAAAAGACAAAAATATGATTTGTCACCCTTTTCGAAATAAGGACAATAAAATGTCAAGATGAATACTTTCCAAAAGAAGTATCATGTCACTGATCTTTCGAATGAGGGTGATGTTCTTTCAAGGTAGAAGAAATTTGCAAAATCAGTATGTAACCAATCTTTCAAATAAGGGTGAGGGTTTAAAGAAATTCAAAAAAAAAAGAAACATTTTTATGTTCTATAAATTATGCTAGGATAGTTTCTCCTTTTGGTGAGTTATACATAAATATAAAACTACATTTATTAGCATCAAATGTAAAACAAGAAATCTATGTAGTCATGAACTAAGCTACCTGAACACCTTGCTTTGCTTTTGCTTCTAGTAGGGCATCGAGCCGAGAAGATGCATGAGCATGAAAAGGCCTTCGCAGATAGAGTTCTGGGCACAGCCACCAGCCACAAATAAATATCTGCATCCAACTTTTAATCACAAAACAAGTGCTATACAGATAACATAAGATGCTTAAAGTGTACTAGAGTATCTTTGGCAATGCTAAAGCTGCAAGAAATAGACCTCCGATTTTGCTTCCTCAATTGCCAAAGCAATAGCCTCGAATGCTGCTTGGCCATCTACAAACCACTGAGCCTGACTACCGTCTTCAGTCAAGCCCCGCGGAGGAGCAAAAGAACCGAAGCGGTGAGGATGACACCACCCCTCAGGAGGTCGAAGACCAGCATCATTAATTGCAGCAACCCAATCTTTAACTTTTGCATTGCTCTTGGATCTCAACTTTATGCTCCGGACTCCACAAGATACCTATTAAATTTTTCCACTGAAGTGAGGCAATGAACTTTTGCAGGCTACTTGAACAAGCACTCCCGCCATCACTTATAGTTAGTCGTCTTCTATTTTGAGATATCGAAAAATATTAGACCTTTTGCTTGGATCTTAAACTAAGAATACAAGTGGTAAATGCCAATGATAATACAAGAGTATCGTCGGAATTAATGCTTGAAATAGCATTCAAGTACATCAATTTCAGGTTCCCTTGAAAAGTTGGAAATCAAAAAAGGGACTAATGAAATGGGAAAGAGGGAGAGGGAGTATGTAATTGACTATCCAATGTAAGATCACAAATGAAGAGGGAAAATGGGAGCAAAAATTAAAGCACTGGTAACAAATTTTCGGCCGCCAATACTTGTCACCCCGTTTCTGAATGAGCAATCAGAAAAGGGGCCTTGGGCAGGTATTAAGCGTCCCAATTTCCCAAACTCCCAGGTAGAGTACAATACGAGGAGATCTAGCTGATATTGTTCTGAAATCTTTGAAATTTAAACTCACTTAAGAAAGAAAGCACTGATTTTATCCATAATTGGAAATCAAAGTTGTTGTACGTTGAAATGTTTAAGTTCAGAGCCCAGTCCATATCCATCTGGAAAGATTCTGCAATCTGACTATAATACATGAATGTAAGTCTGCTACATTGCAATGCTATATCATGATTGTTTCAACACATTTTTTGCACCAATTCGAATCTACTAAAAACCCCAATCACAAGGTTGATTACACTCAAGCTCGGTAAGTAGAAGGTTTCGTGTATATGTAAATGGTTTGGGAACAATCACTGAAATATCAAACTACCTGTGGCAGTAGTGCATGTGTAAATGTGTAAGTTTCTACCATCTATATGCTATTATATGCAATAATTATTTATCCCTTTAGATCAAGCAAACAATAGCTAACTTATGCATAAAGATTCAAAACCGATTGTCCCAATAAAAATATCATGTGAATGAAGCACATACCTGCGTGTATGCACACACTCACACAAACCCACAAAAAAGAAGGATGCCGTACTTTAAAGGAATGGCGTAAAGGGTTATGCTCCTTTACTTCTGTTGCTAATGACACTCGGCCCTCTCCATTTCCATCTGAGGCTGGCAGTACATCAAAAACTATAATATCCAAAGGGTTGGCATCAAAGGGTTCTTTTAGCAGGGCCAAAAATCCAGGTTTCAGAACAGCCCAAACCTGCAAGAGAAAAATGAGACGAAGTATTTAGCAAAAGTTGGCTTATAAAAACAATAATCCACAAAAGAATGGCTAAATATAGGACCACTTCAGTTCCATGCCCTGGAATATAGCACAAATGCCTCTCACTTCAATATGATGGATACAAAGGAAACAAAAGAAAACGTAACTGAGAATAGTTCAGGGATAATCATGTGATAGTATAGGGTTTTGTTTTGTATTTTATCTTTTATATTAAGGTTCCTTTTGTAATCTTTTTCTATGTTAAGGGTAGTATAGTCCTTTTAGTTTTAGGGCTCTTTTTAAACTTGTTCTCCTCTTTGTAACAGCAGTAGTTTCATATATATATGAAATACGTCTCTCTCTCTCTCTCTCTCTCACCCCCCCCCCCCCCCCCCCGAAGCTTTCATGGTATCAGAGCAGCAGCCATTGCTGGGTCCTGACATATGAATATATGAATCCCTCTCTTCTTTGCATTTCTCAGGGTGTGAGCATTCGGTGATTGATGGACTCCGATAACGGCATCCCAGGGTGTGATGCAAGCACTTAAGACACAGAGGACCACAGGTAGAAATGGACTCTGTTGCAAATTAACTCTTGCAAACATTGGGAATTCAGTCAAAACAGCAGTTTGGTCTTGAAGGAGAATAGGTTTTAAGTGGGACCGTTGGGACCCCTCCATTATTTCCTGGGAATTTTCAATGGTTGATGGCAAGATTTACTGAGACATCTCGGTTTGGAGATGCGAGTCATCCAAGTTCAAATGTGACGAGGCATTCCGGAGTTCTTTCAAAGACATGTGGAGGATGTTGAGCAGGTGAAGCTCCGTCGAGTTCTGCAGGAGATTAGTCAGGTGCACAGGCGAGATAGCAAACCTTGTTTCTGAGTTACTATTCAGGGGGTGCACACTACATTATTCTCGTTGATGGCAGACCACGGGCACTCCGGTCATGAGGTGCAAAATATCAGCAAAGTCGGTATGAGTCATGGAGATCTAGCAGATCACGAAGACGTTCCAGAGTTGTGTATCCCAATTTGGTGTGCAATGAAGCTCAACAGGGAATGCGGTGTGTCAATAGAGATGAGCGTAATGGAATAAGCCTCTGGTGTGAGCAGAGGAATGCTAAGATAATTCTTTGGACAAATGCTAGAGTGGCGGATGTTCGATTTTCACACTTGGTGGGTGATTGTTGACTTGGTCCTCCATGTGTGCGCAAACCATGTGAGAAGCAGGGAATAAATTTCGTTAGCAGTCTAACAGTGTTGGCAACCACCCTAGCTACCATTACGCGTAAAGCCTTCAAGGCTATTATCCCGTTCTCTGTGTTATATATGTACGAGGTGAGAAGGGTGAGAGGTGTGGTAGTGATGTAGTCGAGAGAGAGGGTGAGGTCCCAAGAGGGGGAGCCGTGGTGCTCCTCCCGGAGTTTTTTCATCTCCTGTATGTATGTGATTTATATGTAAGATTGAGTTTTTCTCAATCTTCTTGTGTGTGTTGTGTGTGTGACCCAAGATACCCAACAATAATATCCATTCATAAGAACACACCAGGGTGAAGTTTAGTATGTGTTCACGGAAAATGTCAATCTATGCTTAAAGAATATGCGACATACAAAATTACTAAAGTTTGAACAATTTAGCAGATGACAACAGAAGAAGAGTGTACCAGGTTAAATTGTGCTCAAATCATTGTTTGCAGGTGTGCAGCATTTGATGTTTCAAGTTATGACTTATGCCAATCTCAGAAAGTGCCAAATAGAGAAGTGAACTAATTTTCTTTATCAGGTATGAAAAATCTAAACTCCCCAAGGAAACTGGCACTACTACATTCAAGTCTTTTAGTGAGAAAGAGATTCAAAGACTAGTTGCTATTATACCCTAGAAAACTGCATCTCCCTTAAGATATCTGCCAAATGATCGTACCATAGCAGATCAGTACATGCACAAAAAGTCTACTTTCGCTCTGGTACACTAGCCTTTACATGTTACTCTTTCTTCTACTAAGTATAATTAAAAAGGAAGGCCAAAAAGGATCAAAATAAGATCATTCGCGAACTCCACAATAACTTGACCAAACTAAAATTCAAAATTATAATAATAGAAGCTTACATTGCTTTGGAGAAACAAATATATAAGTTGTGCATGGTGATCTTCAAATATATAAGTGTGCTCTTCAAATTTTCAAAGCAACTATCAATATATACAAGTTGAAAGAAAAGCGCTCAGCAGTGACAGATTAGATAGTACACATCGGTAACATACTAATTTTAAAAAATAAAAATCCACAAAAATGTGCATGGTAATCTTCAAATGACAGGATAGTGTTACCTTTTGCCAGTTGTCGTTACAGCAACTGAACCAACGACATGAACAACATTTTGTATGATCGTCATCTCTTGGAATTTTTGGTAAATGCTTCACCATTACAAACTCTTCTTTTAGTTTAGGACCATACTCCGGTGAAAACGATAACTTAGAAACCTCCAAAAACTTGCAAACCTACAACATAAGATTGCTCCTAGTTAAGTGTATAAAATATTGCATAGAGACGAAAACCAAGTTCTTGAGGACACTGTACAGCAAAATGAAATATCGAAGGACCACTATCTTACCTCCCGAGAGTTCACAATATCCAAGTTGCTAAGGAAGTGATTCAAGTACCCCTGCATTGCCACCTTTGCTTGATCTGACATGGATTGCTGCCTTCCAAGAGCAGGCCGAATAATAGGCAGAGCAGCACTAGATGGAACATCTCTGAACCCAAAAAAAAACACGTGTAAGAACTATTACAAATGTAGTAGGAAAAAGCAATATTCATGCTTCCCATCCATCTTAAACTAACGTGTTTAGTGGTCACCTGCTTCTAGTGATCTCATCATTATGTAAAGGAGTCGTCTCATCATCAGGTTCATCATCATCTTGCACAACTGCTGGGTGGTCGCCTAATCCAAGGTTTTGAAGCCATTCTCTAACCTTAAAAATTACATCGTCAATGAAAAGAATAGTGACAATACGACATCAAATAATAGGAATTAACATTGATCACAGAAGATTGCGGGTCAGAAATAAGGGGAGAAACACATGCAATTAGGAAAACAACCTAAATACACACCTGCTCTTGCTTTTCCTGAATTTCCTCGATAAATGCACGCTTCTTCAATGCAAAGTGCAAATAAAATACTTGTGGAGCTTTCTTCACTAACTGCCACTTGAACTAGCGAATAGAAAACAGGGTACCATTAGAAAAATGTCCACTATGCAAGTAGCAATTCCAATCCCCCAAAAAAGCAAGGTTTAATATCCATCCCTCAAGAGAATTAACCACAATATGCAACAGTTCTATACACGTAATGGGGATTTAAATTTCCCTTTTCTAAATTCCACTCATCTTCACCCATTCAAAGTTTGGTCAATTCTAAAACTTATCCAATCTAGTAATACATACATCTAGAAAAAAAAAAATTTAAAAATTATCTTCTAAGAAAAAGTTATTTTCACACCGTTTTTAATACTACTCCACTATATGTACCTTCCCCAATGGGATTAAGTTATTCAACCTTCATTGTATATAGTCCACTTTCCTGCCACACAATTACCCTGCCAAATGCCAAATAAGCTGATCATATGGAAAACTAACCAATCACCTCTCTCATCCCACTTAGGCACCAACTACTGTGCCCAAAAGAAAATAGAGTTCAGAGCAATCAGCTTATGATTTTACCAACCAGAAGAAAAAAAAAAGTGACTAATCAGTTTACAGTTCTAGGTTTATGGTTGATAAAATCAATTCTTGGTGCAAACAGTGAATTGAAAACAATTCAAAACGCAGTTCATTTTCTTCTTTCCCCCAGTTTCTCAATCACTAACTTCTCCATTAATTTCAATACCAACCTTGCTAATCGAATTGCCGAAAACTATAATCCTTTATTCTTAACATCATCTTTTACAAACAACTCAGCTTGCTACAAACGAATGACCATTCACTTACACTCGTAATAACTCACAACCTCAATTAATCATTTGCTTCAGTAATCTCAATCACTAACTTTTCCACTAATTTCAGTAGCAAACTCGATAATCAAATCGCCGTAAACAACCCTCCTCTATTCTTAATTTCAAATGTTACAAACAATTCAGCTTGCTACCGATGGATTCCACTCAATCATACTCATAATAATTGACACAGTCTATTACCCACTTGCTTAAGTAATCTCAATCATGAACTTTTCCATTAATTTCAATAGCAACCTCACTAATCAAATTGCCACAATTTGTATCGGAATACATATCATGTATCATACATGAACCATTATTAATATACAATTAAAAAATAGTTAAACCTAATAACACCAACGACCTATGCATTAAGCATGAAACAAAAGAAGAGCCCTTGTATGATTCAAGCAAAACACGTATGGTTCTTCTATTAAAGCCCTACACTGAGGTTGGATTACTTTCAAATGGTTTAAATATCTGCATAATTAGATCAAGGCCTTGTTTTCCACTTTCCCGATTAACACGTATTTTATCATTTGGGAAACAAGGCCCAAACGACTTAAGATTAATACGTTTGGGGTTCCACTTCTTAAACTAAGGTCCGACTTTTTTAGTAACCAATCGTAAGACACGTGCCGAATCGGGATACGCATATATACCATAGGATACGCCTATCGTATCGTAGGATTTCTATACAAAAGGATACGGGGTGGGATACATATCGTTTTCCGTAGGGAACGGTTCGAATCGTAGGATACGTATCCTATATGTCCGTCTTAACAACTATGGGCAAACAACAATACTCTAGCCTTAAACTTCAAATCATACAAACAATTCAGCCTGCTACCAAAGAATTTATCACCACTCATACTAATAACAATTCACATTCTCCATTAGGGGCCATTTGGCCTAAATTTTGTATTTGTATTATTGTTCGCTTTTCTTGAACTTTTGCTAGATAGGCAAGAGTTGGGTTATGTTTTTGTGATTAATCCTTGTCTTATCGAGATGAGTCTAATGTTCACAAAAAAAACAAAGCGATGAGTATAAAATCCAAATATATATATCCAAAAGCCCAAAACTTCTAACGACAGAAACACATTTGAAACGTCTTTAGCGTCGTCTAATTGAATATTTTGATTCCAGTCCATATTTTTATACGTCTCCTATTACTTCCCTAGAGATGTTAAACCCAAAGAATTTGACAAAAACCATTAACAAAATATCACTAAAACAGACAATAAGTAGTTTTAAGACCAATTAACTTTAGTTCAAACGCAACCATAATCATTTGCTCTAGTAACTCTCAAAGGTCGAGAAATAATACATCAGACTATACATGGTATACCTGTCTGTATTGGAATTCAATGGTGTAGGTGAGAAGCATAGGGCTGATGTCACCGGCGTCGGGTCGGGAAACGGATATGATTTTGGCCTTTGGCAACTCCTCGAAAACACGAGCAGTATGCTCAAGTCCTGATGACAAGAAGGATGACGGCATCGACTGCAACGGATCAGCGGTCTGCATTTGCATGTACCGGGGACCACCGCCGGAGGCCATAAATTGCTCCGATGACGCCATTGATTCCGATGACAGACCTATATGGAGAAAAAGATACACGATGTGTGTATGTATAATCAAATGAATCAATTTCGTATGTCGATGATTAAATTTGTGTATAATGTATATATGTATGTGAATTTGTGTAGTATATTCAACAGAATTTGGATCCAGAGAGAGAGGGAGGGAGGACGGTTTCTAGAGAGAGAAGGAATGAGACGTAAATGATTTTGATTTTTTGCAGGTGTTCGCTCCACCGTGAAGGTGAAGAGAACTCGTTTTGGTCAAATTTTGGGCAAAACGATTTGGTATTTTTTTTTTTTCCCAACCCGGCTAAGCGTCATGCTTTTACAATGGAAGAGTTTTTTAAAAAAATTGGACCGAAATATGCACGGATAGTAGAGATGTACCGTTTGTGCATATTGTGTACGCGTGTACACATTGAATTTTTTTGTTTTTTTAAAGGGTAATTATCAGTTACCTCCCCTCAGGTTTCTGGCACAGACACATACCTCCCCTCAGGTTTCTGAAATGACACTGACCTCCCTTTCTTTTGCTCACAATATCAATATTCCCCTTTGTCGTTACTTTTCAACTAATGACGTTAAGTTTAGCATGAAAACTACCAAAATGCCCTTATAACAAAATAAAATAAATTCTACCAACTTAATTTTTTTTTTCCGGTTTGTCTCAACCAAAATGGTCAATAAAATTAAAATAAATAGACTCATGTCAATAAAATTCATATTAAGCCAAAACTATGCACCAAAAACAAATCGTTATATAAATAACGAAAATCATTATTTTGATATACTTGTCAACAATAAAGCAATAATACTTCATTGTAATATTCTTTTATAAAATTCTTATCACCGTGTAAAATATATTACTACTATACATATGAAATAAGCATGTAAACATATATTTACTGACAAATAAATTATTTTGTTTCAATCAATTTTAGTCAAGGTAATCCTTTTTTTTTTTTTTTTAAATAAGCATGTATACAAAATAAATTAATTTTACTACTATACATATGAAATAATCATGTATACAAAATAAAGTAATAATAATATTATATATTTACTACTATGAATTTTATTGACATGATTCTATTTATTTTAATTTTATTGATCAGTTTGGTTGAGACAAACTGGAAAAAAAAACATTTGCAAAAAAAAAAAACCTAATTTTTCAAATGGATAAATTTAATTTCACTTAATTAAACAATTTCACAAAATAAAAGAGATGTGTTGTTTTTTTGAAATATTAAGTTGGTAGAATTTATTTATTTTGTTATAAGGGCATTTTGGTAGTTTTCATGCTAAACTTAACGCCATTAGTTGAAAAGTAACGGCAAGGGGGAATATTGATATTGTCAGCAAAAGCAAGGGAGGTCAGTGTCATTTCAGAAACCTGAGGGGAGGTATGTGTTTGTGTCCGAAACCTCAGGGGAGGTAACTGATAATTACCCTTTTTTAAATAAAGATTTGGTATTTTTTAAAACGGGTTTTGTGGATAACCCGTGTAAATGGAAAAATGGAGACCCGATACGGAACGGGTTTTATGTTACTCATCATGAGAGTCATCAATGACCCATGCCCCGAGAAGAATGTAAAAATCATTTTAAATTGGATTTTTCTTTTTCTTTTTTCGTTGCTAACTACTCCTTCAAGTTTCGATTTTTTATCAATTTCGTCCTTCTTTTCGGCTCGTGGAAAACATCGTTTATGCAAGTTGATTTAACCATTGCCGTTTTTTTATACCTAATCGGATCATGGTAATTTAGGATTATATTTTGGAGGGTTTAGTGTTCATCTTTGGGAGTCTATTTCCTCGAGCTTGAGGTCTTGATCTCTATAATTTGATTATTTTCTATAATATCACAAAAAATGAGTTCTAATAAAAATACGGTATATATGTATTCTACTGAGTTTCATTCTCTCTTTTTTTCCGAATGTCAGGGATGTCCAAGCCTGTTTATGTGCAACTTGACTACTTTTTTTTCCTGGTCCAATCAAAGGCAATTCATCTATGCCAGAACTAGAGAATTCACAATAAATTATTTTCTTGTGGCTGAATCTCAAGAAGCGAACTCTGATCAAATGTGTGGAAAATAAACTCATCAACCAATCGAACTAACCGTTGCCTACGTGCCCAACACCGACTGATGTAAAGAAGACGTGAATAAGTGCCTAATATGTGATTATGTGTCCATTAGGCAGATCATTAATCTATTTTGTTTTTGAATTGATATTGGCACCCCTCATTTTGATATTGACACTCTTTTTTCTGTCCCTATTAGATGAAGTTACTAACCCACCCTTGTATTTTGAAAGCATGAGAAAAATGTTATTTTGTTTAGGAATTGATATTGGTATTCCCCATTTTGATATTAGCTCTCGTTCTTTTTATGTCTCTATTAGATGAAGTTACTAAATTTTTTGAAAGCAAGAGAAATATAATTATAAAGTACAAGGGTGATTCACAAAATGGAGAGTGTCGATATTAAAATGGGGAGTGTCAATCTCAATTCCCTTTTAATTTTATGAAAATAAGATTTCTATAATACAACTATTAAGTTTTTAGTCGCTATAAGAGTCTACTAGTGGCTCCACATTAAAATAAGCTTTTCAAGATCGATGAATCGAGACCCACTCTACAAGCACAAACCGCGAACACCAACATAAACAAGAACCCGAACACCATGTTCTATCCTTGTCGCATTGAGAAGGCTACTAGAGCCTACTCTTAATATCCACACCCCAAATCCTAGGGTTAGTATATGGAAATTGATAGGAGAATATATTTTTTGGAGAATGAGACCAATCCAATCACTTAACCCATATGAACGACCCGTGTGAGTTGGTCCAGTCGAACCGACCATAAATACTACTCCCTCCGTCCCATATTTGTTGTCCACTTTAACTATTCACAATGCCTCAAAAAATTGGTTATATCTTCTAATGTATAACGTTATATATATTCAATATGGATCTTGTTTGATAGTTCTTGATGAGTATTATTAAACAAACTTTTCAAAATTGTAAAAAACATTATAGATTGAAACATATAAGCAATTGAAAAATGGCATGCAAACCCGTAAATGGACAAGAAATTTGGGACGGAGGAAGTAACAGTTCAAAAGAAAATTGGTTTTCGCCCATTGCTAATGGCTATCAGGGTTGTGACCGATCAAAAAACAAGTAACTCTAAAGGTAGATGTTCTTTTTAATGCTTCATAGCTCGTGTATCAGTTTTTGAGCTCCTCAATATTTTTGAAGGTCTCAATCAAACTGCTCACTTGAGGAAAGTCCAACTAGAATAAATATTTTTTTCCCTATATACAATGCTTGACCGAGCAAAACCATCCTACTATGCCTAAGGGCTAAGGCGCAACAAGCCCCTCGAAACTGAGAGCTCCAACGCAATACCTTATTTTAGGCTCATTTGTCACAACTCAACCCAGAGGGTTAGAGTTCATGACCGGTGATACGAAATCACCCGAGGCCCTTTAAATTCCATCTGTAACATACTTCTAAAATATACGGGTTGACATATTGAAGAGCAAAAATATGTGAATTAATAAAATACATTCATAGCTGTCTGCAGTGCAAGTGCAGAACAATATAAATATTCAGCCATTGGCATTATCTTCAACAATACTTCCAGGGCCCATAATCTTGGCAACTTCAATTCCCAATGTTCACCCAGGTAATTAGCCATCAATGAAAACAGCTTAAGGGTGAGTTTCCCACTTGATAATCAAGATTTGATAAAATCATGCAAGTGTGATTTTATCAAGTGGGAAAAAAGTGTGATAAAATCTGACATTTTTGCAACATCTCTGATTTTATCATACTTCTTCCTCACTTGATAAAATCAAGATAAAATCAAGTGGCAAACTCACCCTAACTCGCGGTGATCTAAAATGTGTGCACAAAAGCATTTCAGGTGGGAATTATGATATACAAAGGTTACATAATAACTTACTACATAATAGCATGAGAATAATCACAAATAAAATCATGGCATAATCAGCAAATTATCAACAGCAGTATGCAAGTTTTCACAAAATCATGGGCGGGCGGCGGTAGCATGATCTATCATGGGTGGCCGGCAGTGGCATGGGGAGCGACCCTAGCAAAAGTGGAAAATGATATCAAATCCAATCAATAGGATACCTATATGTTTTTTTTCCCTCTTTTTTTTTTATAACCAGGTGTTTGGCCCAACTTTCCTCGACTAATCCTAGGAGACCAATTCCACCATCTACTAGCGGGAGCCCCATTTAAAGTGAAAGCAAAGCTCTGTATGGACTAGCCCTAAAAGAGTTGATAGCAACTACGAAGTTTCGAACCCGAGACCTTGGGAGGGATCAAACCGTTAAGTCCCAAGCTTTGACCACTAGGCCAACACCCATATGTTGCCATCAAACTTTAATTCCCTTTTATGTTACTTCTAGATTAATCTCATGCACAATTTGCAGATTATTTTTGTCACAATTTATACTTACTATTTTTTTTCTCAACATAATATTTTGTTAAAATAATCACGAAACAATTTTGAAGAAAGAAATTATGTAACCAGGGTATATCGTACTCACCTTGATGTGGGGCACAAGTTACCGCACCAACAATCAGTTAAGAGTTGAATTTTACCATGAAACTTTAAAGTCAAAAAGCGTACGGCTATGGACATTTTAACTTAAAAAACTACTGACAAAATCTAGACCATTCATTTTTTAAACAAAATTTAACTTTTGATATACCTATTGATGTCCGATCAAGCTAATATTTTGCTAAGATACATTACTTTGGGGACCCTAAAAGATGAACGGTTCAAATTATTGTAATGTACTCTCGGTGAAGCCCACAAAAGCCGGTGGCGCAAACCCCACATCCGTAAATAAGTTTATCTTCCTTTAAAATTTGAAGAAACAAAGACATAGAAGATTGGATTGAGATGCTCTAAAAACAATTTAGGTTCTGAATGTTCTATTATCGCAAGCGGTGGCTAGCTCATACGGTAGAGCTCTTGGATGCCCCACACTGCATCCCGGGATCGAGTCCCCCTCCCCCCATGTAATAGATTAGGAATGCCGAATGACCAAAAAAAAAGAGGATGTTATATTATCGGTTATTTTTGTGAGACCCATATCTTGTTAAAAAGGAAAAAAAAATGAGATTTCTTCTATGTGGGTTCTTAATGTTAGTCTCTAAAACTAGAAGTACTTGAATGTAAAAAAATAATAATAGAATGTGCTGGTGTGCACGTGTATCATCATTTGAAGTGCAAGTGTGCAAGTGATATATATCTATTGAGGGAGGATAGGAATAAAGAACAAAAAAAAAAAAAAAACCAGTTTGCATAGAAAAAAAAAAAAAAAAAAAGAAAACGTTCAGGAAGAGAAGAAGAGAAGAAAATTGGGGAAAACCCTACCTGATGTGAAATTGGAGCCTTACTTGATAGGTTAAGCAATTCTTCATCTTAGATTTCATGTTCTACAATGTAAATCCTTGAGTTGTTATGGGTTTTCTTTTGGAAATCAAATTGGGTTTAAGTGCCTAACATTGAATTAGAGTTAATTTTTTATTCTCTTCCTTATTAGTGACTGGAATCCGTACGTGTTAAGAAGCAAAAAGGCAAAAAGGAAGTTTGAGTTGAACCTTCTCTTCTGTTGGAAATGCTGTATTTACGCAAGAAACAACTTATTTAGCTGCTGTATATAATTAAATTTGGGTGCTGAACTTCTTGTGATTTCGGTTTAAATGCAGAAATTGTGCTCTTATATGCTGAAAATTTGTTACATAAGCTGGGAAAAATTAATCTCTTTGGTGCTGGAAACTGACCTTACTTGCTGTAGCAACTTGTTTAAGTATTGTCACTAAGATCCAAGTGCAAGAAAAAGTTTTATTTTACTGATAGAAGACAGGTGTTGAATTTAATTACTGGTCGTCTTAGTATTGGAATTTGTTAGGAAAGAATTGAGCAATTGTCTATACTTTTGGGATTAAGTACTCATATGTGTGGGCTGATGTGTTCTTTGTCAGGATCAGAGGCGACGACAAGTACCGCAACTCCGCATAAGGAGTGACCTCGTGTTGGTATATTTTTGCTGGACCTCGAGGTGAGGGAACTTATTAATGAATCTGACAGTTTTTTTTTTTATATCGTGTTGAATCATCGATAAATATCATTGTGGTCGGCGTGAAACCTATGAATCAAATAGCCTTAATGGCGAGAATTTTATGGCCTTAGTGGCGTGAATTGCCTTAGTGGTATGAATTTTATGGCCCAAGTGCCGTGAATATGGCCTTAGTGGCGTGATTGGGAATAATGCCTTAGAGGTGTTATGACTATGGTATTGGTGACACTATGCTTGTGGCCGAGGGCCTTTAAATTGAGAGTGTCGAGCTTGTTATGATATTCAACTTATTGCTAGCACTTGTCATTTTCGTTTCTATTATTATGGATAAGCGCATTCACTGAGCATATTGATAGCTCACACCCCCACAGTGTTTTCTTTTCAGGTGCGTGACTGCACGTGGGTTCACTGCAAAGTCTAGACAAGGAATGTAGATAGAGTAGTTGGGATTTTTGACTCCTTTGCCGTGTGAATATTTTTTAGGTTGTAAAGGAAAGTTGTAATTATCTGTGGGTTTCTCTTGTGTGGCACAATTCTGTTTATTTTCAAGTTGAGCTTCAAATGTTTTGACACGTGGCTTGTACATCTTTAAATACGTATGAACAGGGCTGTGGTGTGAGTGTCCATCCCACTAAAAACAATTCTATGTGGCGGTTTCTGGGATGGGGTGTTACAATTTTTTAATGAAATCGGACAATTTAAATCTTTTTTGCTCGTATCTACAAATCCATGATTAAATTCAATTGAAGTTAAACAAAATTTCAGATCATTTTGCTACTAATCAACTCCTGCAAGGGGTTTTAATCTACACTGTTTTTGATAATGATTAAATGTACCCCGTTTTGTTGGAACTCATTTTGAGGTTCGATATAAATGATTGGAGCTACTCAATATTCATAATATACTTTTTTTAAGGGCAACCGTAAAAAAAATTTGAGCTAATTTTTCGCATTAGCTTTTAAAAAAAGTGAGGCAAAAATATTAAACGAGTCTGATTATTTGTGTGAAATCCCAAAATGAATCTCATAAAAGCGATGAACATTTAGTGTACACGAAAAATGTTGTGCCCGTAATTTTTTGCTAACGGAAATACAAAAACATTGGCAAAAGAGTGTTTGTACAACAAAGTTCTAGAGTGTTCGAGTAGGAGACAAACAAAACAACATAATGGTGTAATCCAACGGCTTAGATTAACTCGGAGCTTCAAGAGCAAATTTTGACCGTTTGTTTAATTCCCCTCCCTATCTCACGCGCACGCAATATATCGAAACCTAATCTCTCTCTAGAGTCGTCTCTTTGGATAACACTCCACTCTTCTCTCTCTGCTTCTTTCTAAAACCCTAATTCTATTCATCGCCGATTTCCTGTAAGTCTCTCTCTCTCTCTCTAGACTAAGCTGTGTGTTTTAAGAATTTTTTCTTATCGGAAGTCAAAAGAATGGCTTTTGGGTGTTCGGATAGCTTGCTTTGCTGAGAGAGCTTTCGTGTGAAATTATTATTTGGGGAAATTGCTAGATTTGAGCTAGCGTGTAAATAGATGTTTTGATGTAATTTTTGTTGGAGATAATTGTTAATACCGGAGAGTTTATGGAAACTAGCAAATTTTGCCATTTCTTTGTGCAACATCTGATGTAAGTCTTCGATTATGCAAACTAATGGATGCCCAAATTTCTTATCAATTTTCTCGTATGTTTTTTTGTGGACGTATTGCTATTTAATAGATTTGTGGTGGTTGGTCTTTTTGGAATATATTACAGCTCCTTTAGTTAGCGAGAAATGGTGAGAAAAGAAAAGAAAAGAAAAGAAAAGAGGGTGCTCTCGTTTGATGAAATGGATAAAGCATGAGAAAGGGGGAGGAATGGTGGGTTTTTATTTTCTTGGTCCACTCGCCAAAAGTGGTGAGATTTGGTGAGAAAGCTTGCTCCTTTCTTTTCTTCCCCTTTCTCGCAATCCAAGGAGGTGTTAGTATTTGAAATAAAAAATATGCGCAACATTTCTATGCTGAAGCTGGTTTGGTAGGGTTTGCTTTGCTGGAATGATTTTTGGAGGAAATATAATGTTCATTTTGGCTTCCCAATTGACTGGTTGCTATGGGGCTCAATTGGCAAATGGCTATTTCATTTGTACTGTACGTTATGTCATTTTGGAAGGAGTGACCATTGCTTTCTAGCTTCATTCCGATGAACCAGACACAGCCATAGTCTTTGTGCATGGATTGGATAAGTTCTTCACTTGGGTTTTGTAGTTCCTAGCCCTTTTAGATTTGGGACACTACTTTGTGGTGCGATTGGATATTGGTGGTAATCCATATGTTAGTTAGGAACCACAAACATTTGGTTTGCTAAAACAACAAATTTATTCCAGTTTTTATCTGCAGTTGGCAATACTCACCTTCTGTCGGGTCAATTTGTGTTCATGCTTATAAATTTTATCACGGAGAATTTGTGTTGTGACTCATTTTAAATTGGCAATAATCATCAATTGTTTGGAGATATTGCTCAATAATGCCGTTGATTGTCATTTTGGAAACACTCATGTCATTTGTGGTTCTCATGAACAATCAAGTGTATTAGTTTTATCTGTAATATTGATTTTTTTTTTTCAGGTTTAAAGATTAAATGGCATCAACTTTCATTACCATGTCTTCGGTCGGCTCCTTCGCTGCACCTAGCATTGGTGTTACAGATAACAAACTTGTATCTTCTTTGAATAAGTTTGGTTCTGCATCCTCGAGCTCATTTGGTAGGAGCCAAAATGTTGTTCTCCGAAGAACACGTTCTCCAAGAATAAACGCGGCTAAGGAGTTGTATTTCAACAAGGATGGATCAGCTATGAAGAAGCTGCAAGTAAGCTCCTCATAGCATTGTGCTCTGAATTCTGATATTGAATTGAAGTTCTGGCAATTTCTAACAAATCTCTTTCCCTTTTGGTGACAGAATGGTGTGAACAAGCTTGCTGATCTTGTTGGGGTTACTCTGGGTCCTAAGGGCCGAAATGTTGTTCTAGAGAGTAAATATGGCTCCCCCAAAATTGTTAATGATGGGGTGACTGTGGCTAGAGAGGTATGCTGTATCTTAATCATTGGAAGTTATTGAGTTCTCCATAGGCAAAAACAGCGCATGACTTTGAGCAAGTATTTATGGATTTCCCGTTGATATCACTTTACTTTTATCTGAGACATTATTTGACTCCTAGAAGTATTGAGAGTAAGAGTGCCATTTTTTGTCTACTTCATGAAGCCAAGAAACATCTCAAAATTTTGTAACCGAATTATCTCACGTCCTCTGGCCCTCATGTGGACGTTTCAATTACCCATTTGTTTGACCATGTTGTACAACCGGAATATTGTTAACTTGTCACAGATGAATGCACCTTAGTTCTAATAAGACATTTGCAAGCATATCTGTCATTGAGCCCTTGTAAGTTTAATACTCCGTTTCTTTTTAGGTTGAATTGGAAGATCCAGTTGAGAACATTGGTGCTAAGTTGGTCAGACAAGCGGCGGCGAAGACCAATGATTTGGCTGGAGATGGGACGACAACATCTGTTGTTCTTGCACAAGGTCTTATTGCTGAAGGTGTCAAGGTGTGTATGTTTTTTATTTTTTTCGAGATCATGCACATTGACAAAGTGGTGATGTCATAACATATGTTGCTAAGTGATCCTCCCTTTTCAGGTAGTAGCAGCGGGTGCAAATCCTGTATTGATTACTAGAGGAATTGAGAAGACTGCAAAAGCTTTGGTCCTTGAGCTTAAGCTGATGTCAAAAGAGGTAATGGAAAGGGGTCTTTGCAAATTAGTCTTTGCATGATGGATTGAGTTTCGACGTAAATGTTCGTGCAAATTTTATTTTGGAATAGGCGCTTCTGAAAAGCGCGTTTTTTTGTCCACTTTGATATAGTTGTCTGGCGTTGACTGATAATTACAAATGTACTTGCAGGTAGAAGAGAGTGAACTGGCAGATGTTGCTGCAGTTAGTGCTGGTAACAACTATGAAGTAGGAAATATGATAGCTGAAGCCATGAGTAAAGTGGGTCGGAAGGGTGTTGTGACTCTTGAAGAGGGCAAGAGTGCCGAAAACAGTCTCTATGTTGTTGAAGGGATGGAATTTCCTCGTGGTTATATCTCACCTTATTTTGTTACTGATAGTGAGAAAATGACAGTTGAATTTGAGAACTGCAAGGTAGGGATGCTAGTTATATTTTGTTAAGGTGTAAAGTTGTGCATTGTTTCCTACTAGATGAATATTGTGTATTTTGGTGTCAATGCAGTTACTGCTTGTTGACAAGAAAATAACGAATGCAAGGGATCTTATTGGTGTACTTGAAGATGGTATCAGAGGTGGATATCCAATTCTGATAATTGCAGAAGATATTGAACAAGAAGCCTTGGCAACTCTTGTTGTGAACAAGCTTAGAGGGGCATTGAAAATTGCAGCACTGAAAGCTCCAGGATTTGGAGAAAGAAAGAGCCAGTACCTTGACGATATTGCGATTCTGACTGGAGGTGATATTTCATTCTTTAGCTCTGTGTTTGTTTGCTACCACACATGCCTCGAATCTTGCACAAAAAAGCTCCTGGCCTTTTAAGTTTTTTTGTCTTCATAAATGCAAATAGTAATGCTATTGGCATTCTATCTTTTTTCTGCCCCTTAACTGTGAGAGATTTCGTCTTCTTGACAAACAGCAACTGTAATTAGAGATGAGATAGGTATTACCTTGGACAAGGCCGATAAAGAAGTCCTGGGTCATGCTGCTAAGGTTGTGCTTACTAAGGATTCAACGACAATTGTTGGTGATGGGAGCACCCAGGATGCAGTAAATCAACGTGTCGCCCAGATTAAAAACCTTATAGAGGTTTAATTCTCTCTCTCTCTCTCTCTCTCTCTGTACGTGTGTGTGTGATCTTGTATCGTATATACATGTATTTGTATATGATGTGTGCGCGTGTAGGAATGCTTATTGTGCATGTTTTTCAAGCAGGTTGCAGAGCAAGAATACGAAAAGGAAAAACTTAATGAAAGAATCGCAAAATTGTCTGGAGGTGTTGCCGTCATTCAGGTAACCATGCATCATCTAATCTGATCAATAGATGATCTATGAATTGACTTTTGTTAGATTTGTTTTATGCAACTAAATCTAATCGCATTTTTAAGGTTGGAGCACAAACTGAGACAGAGTTAAAAGAAAAGAAGTTGAGAGTAGAGGATGCTCTTAATGCAACAAAGGCAAGTTTTTCATGAGACTCTGGTTTTTGGATTATAGAGATAGTTCCTTGTCAGATATGTTCGCGAATGAGAACAACCTATAACTAACTGTAGAATTGAAATTCAGGCCGCTGTTGAGGAAGGTATTGTTGTTGGTGGTGGATGCACTCTGCTAAGGCTTTCATCAAAAGTTGATGCCATCAAGGATAGCCTTGAGAATGTTGAGGAAAAGGTAATGTCATGCTGTAGCAGTAATGGTTGTGCAATTTTAATGATTTTGAACAATTTGGATTTATTTGTAACGGAATCATTGATGTCATGTAATGAGTTACAACCAATGATTGGAATCAAATAGGGGTCAGTTGTGCGGAAGAATAGCGAGAAACAAATTGCCGGTCATAGAATACAATTAGAAATTCAATCAAATGTATTCAGCTGCAATAATTGAGATTGCAATATGATTCTCACTAACTAATCTTAACTTGACTGCAGGTTGGAGCAGATATAGTTAAGAGAGCTTTGAGTTACCCACTGAAGTTGATTGCCAAGAATGCTGGTGTTAATGGAAGTGTTGTTAGTGAAAAGGTAATTAACAATATCAGTTCTTCATTAGCATACGTAGATGAGGTCATGTTTTATTTGTGGAATGACATTCTGCGTCATTTTCTGCAGGTTCTTTCCAATGACAACCCAAAGTTCGGATACAATGCTGCGACGGGAGAATACGAGGATTTGATGGCTGCTGGAATAATTGATCCAACCAAGGTGAGTTCCAAAGAAAAGTAACTTTTGCAGATGCGGTTGCCTAGATTGAAAATGCCAAGACTGGATTGTTTAAAGTTATGGTATCTAAAGGTCATCAATATTTTAGCGTATCTTGGTTTGAATCTTGCAAAACAGAAATCAGTTGACGAACTATATTATGTGGGCGTTTATGTGTTTGCTTAATAGTTGGATTGGATAAAAGCTCTGTTTTCTTTGAAGAACGATACTCCTTATTTTTGGGTTAAGGGGCTCCCTTCCCTTAAGGGCATTGTATGTTTGTGTTATATGGCAATCCCTTTTACCAATGCCATGATGCTTATGAGCTTTACATTCTTCTATATGTAAGATCACGTTTCCATATTTTTACCTTTTCTTGTTGGTATTCCTCTGAAACATCCTACCCCTACAAAGTGTCTTAAGAATGGCCCTACCCAACTTGCATCAAGATCAGTCAGTTGCGTTGCAGAAGATAAATCATAATTTCGGAACCTAAAACACGTGACTACTAAGGATTTCTACAATTACCTCAAGGATGGGCCAACCTAGTATCATGTAGCCTGCCCCGTATCGGCTTGATAGGATCTATGGTAGACTTGGTTGTCTTTAGCATCTTTCATACCCTTACGCATATGGAATTCTTTGCTTGGCTCTGTGCCTTTCTTCCTTGCAGCTGAATAATCTTCCTATCTTAGATGTTTCAAAGGTTTTGAATAATGTAGTACAGTGAGACACATGTTAACGTAGTAGATATGATCGAATTAGCAGATTAAAGTTCATGTAGTCATTCTTCATTCTAAAATGTAATATGTGGCTTGACATTTTGGTTGGTTAGCTTGGTAAGACATCGTAAGCAGCAGTGTTTCTGAATCTTTTGTTGGACAACGTTAGGCTTAATGTCTCTAACTACTCTTGAAACGATGATTTTGTCACTAAACTCATGCTTTGTGTCGAGACTTATTATTTTGGGTAAACATGAATTTTTCCCTCTACTGACTGGAAAACCTGATATTATGCTGATTTCAGGTGGTCAGATGTTGCTTGGAACACGCAGCCTCGGTGGCAAAAACATTCTTGATGTCAGATTGTGTGGTTGTCGAGATCAAAGAGCCTGAACCCATTCCTGCCGGCAACCCCATGGACAATTCAGGTAACTGCTGTTGATTAGAAAGAAAATTTCTCTTTTACAACTGTCAGTTTTTGTCTTTGCATTTTCCACAATGCATTTGATTAAATGCCTTATTGTCTTTGTCAGGATACGGTTACTAGACTCTGTTGAAGGTTGTGAGAATTTTTCATTGCAAAAGATGAACTCCCTTCTGGGGTTACTTATGAAACGCACCGGAGGGCTTACTAGAAGGTGGTGAGAATTTTTCATTGCAAAAGATGATCCAACTTCTGGTGTTAGTTATGAAATGCACCGGATGAGTCGTCGTTTGTGTAAATCTATTTTTCGTTGCTGGTAGGAAGCATAAATTATGGTGAGGGTAGGATGTCAGAGTGCGGCATGTGTAAGTACAATGATATTGAACTGAGTGCAAAATAATAATCTTTGGCCAAGTTGCAATTTTGAGCTATTTTTGTTTGATACTGTTGTGTTTGCTGGCTTCCTCGTATTTCATCCTATGCTTGGCTCGTTTACAGTCGGTTGGTGGTTGACTGTCCAGTTCTGCAAAGAGTAGCCCTATTTCGGGCTTGCCTGATTGATCCGAACATTAATTCAGTTCTGCAAAGAGTAGCCCTATTTCGGGCTTGCCTGATTGATCCGAACATTAATTTTGTATAGCTTGTGTATTGATGTCCATTGTTTGAGTGGATATTCCGTAGCTTTGTTATCGAATTATATTTTTAACAAAGAAGAAACTAGAGGTCCAACTCCAAGTCATATTTGTGTCCATTCATGTCTAACAAAGGTGATTAGGTCGCATCCAGGGACTCTGACGTCCTTTAGGGATGGCACGGCCTGCCGACCGATCTCGGCTGTCCAAACTTGTTTTGGACGGTCTAGATTTGAGGGGAGTTAAAATACCTAAAATCCTTCGGCACTTTTTAAATCTGGGTCGTCCAAAATATATTTGGACGGAGGAGACTGGATTGGCAGGCCCTGCAATCCCTAAGGGACAGTAGTGTCCTAGAGTTCGATTAGGTCATGAAGCTATTGTATACCAATAGATTTCCCGGAGTTCGATTAGGTCATGAAGCTATTGTATACCAGTAGATTTGAAGTTTTTCATATATGATTTCTTTTCCTCTTTTTTGATCCGAAACTCATAATTCTACTCAAGAAATGTCATCCGACACTTATAAAGATCTCCAGCCAAAAACAGAGAAGAGGAAATATACTACAATATGAAAGACTACATCCTAAGGGCATCTCCAATCGTTATGATAAAAATGTGGTGTTATATGACATAAAAGTGTAAAAAATGGATTTCATTTTTGTGGTGTTATGACAAAATGTGTTGTTAAGGTAAGAAGTGTTGCAATTGTGTTGTTAGAGTATTGTTAAAGTATAAAAAGTAAGTTCAAACTTTTTCCAGTTCAAAAAAAACTTTTTCCATTTCTCTCTCCTCTCTCTTTCTCTTTCCTCCATTTTTCCGTTTCTCTCTCCTCCCTCTTGACAGATTCCCTTCCCACGCGCCTTTTTCACTCTTCTCTCTCCCTCTCTCTCTCTCTCTCTTCCCTCCCTTAGTTAACCGTACCAACATAGTTTATACACTGGACTATTTCTTACACATTTTTCTGACCCTAGCCACACGTTAATTACACGATTGGAACGAAAAAAGGGAAAAAATATCGTTAACTGTCTATTTCTTACCTTATTTCTTATACTAATGTCATTACTGGAGATGCCCTAAGGGCGTGAGCAAACCCAAAGTCAGCTATTGACCAACTGGCCAACCCTTTGGAATGTAAAGACAAATGTCAGTTAGCCATGAAATGAGTTTCCCATTTGATAAAATTTGCTAAAATCAACATTTGTTGAAATCATAGAATGAGGAAGAATCTTTCCTAAAATCAAAAAAAATTGTGAGATAAAATCAAAGATTTTAGGAAATGGCTCCGAGTCATTTGCTAAACAGATTTTGTGATCAAACTACGTACACCAATTGGTGGAGGAATTGCATATTAACTGAACCACCACACTACATATATCGCAAACAGACTCAATTGGGTCTCAGAATTTCAGTTAGCTTACAATTTTCATGTTTCTCATCAAGAAGAGCTCACGATTCTTTCAGACATTGGTGTACGTCCGAGAACAAAACCCTTTCAAAACAGACTGGATTCAAGAGAAAGCCACACATAAGCAACAACTCCCCCTCCGGAGCAGGGCATATGGAAGCCAGAATCCTTCATTCCAGTGTATTCTCTGGGCATTGTTTCAGTTTCCCAATCTCAGCCGAATAACAAGACTTAAAATGGCAAAACACAAACACACTGTCAAATGAGTTCAAAGCTCAAACAGAAGCATATTAACCCCAGATGTGGCTTCAAAACAAAGAATCAAAAAATTGGAGTTTTCCACGTTGTCAAAAAACAGGCTCATCCTAAGACTCCAAGCAAAACATAGTTGGTTCAACGATTGACCCACCACATAACAAGTTCCAAAAGCTAGAACCTATAGAGTTTTGAGGTTCCGGCCACGAAAGAGTTGAGCATAACAGCCCTGAAAGCAAGAAATGATAGTCAATAGCATAAACATGCATCTCTTAGATCTCTCTATCAGTTGTTCAGTTTTAATCAAGGCGGTGTCTCAACAGACAACAGTCACTTCTTCGTTTTCTTAGCTCCTCTGCAAAAAGAAAAATATTTTCTCAGCTAACGGTAATCAATTCGAAGAGATGCATAAATAGTAATTACTAGTCACTTACCCAGCAGCAGATTGGGGTGCAGGAGCAGCTGCAGTTGCCACAGCAGGTGCTCTCTCTCCGGGTCCCTGATACCGTAAAATTACCATAAGACCAGATATATGCATGCAGCATACATAAACAATATTGAGGAATTGCCTCTTCAAAAGAATAAATTCTACTTCCATCTTACGTGAGCCAAACGCTCCTCCCTCCGAGCAAATTTCCTTTCTCTGCTTGCCTTATTCTTAGCACGCTTCACCTCAAACTGATCAGACAATGTCTTTTCTCTAGCCTTCTCGGCCTTTGACTTGTGAATACTCTCCATTAGAACCCGCTTGTTCTTGAAAACATTACCTTTCACCTTCATGTACATGTCGTGGTACATATGGTTATCAATCTTTTTCGATTCCCTGTACTTGCGGAGCAAGCGCCTCAGCACACGCATTCTCCTCATCCATAGGATTTTTGTCGGCAATCTTGCCTCCCTTGTACCCTTTCGCTTACCTGAGCAATTTTAAGAAAGAAGTTATCATATGTTGGTTAGCCTCAAACCTCAAGGGCAACAAGTTCGTTTTAAACCTACGCCAGAATTTTAGGCATCTCACTTAAATGTCCTAAATTAACATACCATAGCCAGAGTGACGTCCCTTTCGCTTGGCCTCCTTCATTCTGCGGGCGCGAGATCGTGAGTGAATCTTCGTTGGTTTCCTTATAATGAAACCATCCTTGACCAGTTTCCTTACATTTTGCCCTTCACAGGGGCAAAAAGACAGAACAAGACAATTAAATACAAGCCATGAGGAAACCCACATAAGAGCTCCAAAACTAACCATGTAAATTACGTACGTTAGAGTTGCAAATAGGAATAGGCGCAGGTCGATTTCGATGGATTATGGGACAAATTTTCAACCAATCTGTGCTTGGCTTGTTGAATATTTTTCCACCAGGTTGGCTGAGCATTTTAGTGGTTTCAAATCACACATTAAGGCGGGTAGCGATCTCAAAAGGAAGTGATAGCAAAAACTGAGAGTACAAGATTAACAATCTATATTATAATACATAACGGTTTTTGTCCCAGTTTAAAAGCCAAATCAAACTCAATTATAAAAGTTTATGGGCTATGAGCATGGGATTTTTTCACACATAGCGGGTTGGGTCGAGAAACCACCACCACAAGGCTTATCACATGTTCAACCCAACCCGTTCATCCTCCCCAACACGAGCGTCAAACGGGTTGGCTCGAGTTGAGTTGGTTTGGCGGATTAGCGAGTTCTTTGCACAGCCCTAGTAACAAAGTAAAATTCACTAACCCACAATTCAAATATCTCTCAACATGGCTGGCATTCCGATTTGGAAAAGGGAATCCCCAAAAATATGGTTCGGTTCAACTGATTCCAGCACAAGCATAGAGCTCATTTTCATACTGTACCATCAAAGATACTCCCATGAGCATTATCTGTTTGCCAAATGCTAATTTCATTTTATAGCTCATCTCATGAGTACAAATTCTATCACAAAAGCCAAATGTATCAATCTACAAAAGCACTCATACCTAAGTCCAGAACTCTTAAATTCTTAATCCTTTTGTCGTTCACAAAATAATTATTCTCCATTGATCTAAATTCCCCAAACTGAACCCCGAAATATTGGACCCTACATCTTCAAGAGTTCTTTTTAAAAACTTATAAAATACAGAAATTCAAACTAAAATGATACAAAGATAAACATAAAAAGATATGATTCTAAGTGTTTGTTTCGAAGAAAATGAGAAAGTTAGCTTCATATTTAACTTATAATTCGTGTGAAAAAATAATAAACCGTGTTAGCTCGCTCATTAATTCTCCACCATTGAGAGTTTTTTAATCCCATATTAAAAAAATAAATCACTTCTACATTATTATTGTGTTTGGTAAATGCAAAATTTATAACAAAGTAATGGAGTTGTGTGGTTTTCGTAAATTGTGGATTGGGAGGGAACAAAATGAGCCATAACAAAAATAGAGAAAAAAAAAAAAAAGGGACAAAAGGCCTGCAAAGGCAAAAGTTAGGAAAATGAACCATTGGGATTTTATTTAATCCCCTGCAAACAATATCACATTATTGTTGCATTTGGTAAATGCAAAATTTTTAACATAGTAATGGAGTTGTGTGATTTTCTTAGAATTGTGGATTGGGAGGAAACAAAATGAGCCATATATAACAAAAATGGAGAGGGAGAGAGAGAGAGAGAGAGAGAGAGAGAGAGAGGGGTACAAAAACCTGAAAAGGCAAAAGTTAACAAAATGAGTAGTTTGGGAATTGAACCCTGGGTGATTATGAAGCTAAACTTTCACATTTTCTTCGAAACAAACACTTATAATAATATATTTTTACGGGACGCGGGGATGTGCTGCGCACTTGCTGCTGTGCAGCACGCTGTGCGTCAAAACGACGCAGTTTTGGTGCTTTTTTGGGTCGCCAATTTCTGCCGGGTTGGGCTATGTTTGGACGCTTGAAAACCCTTTTTCTTTACCGTTCACTTGCGCAGTGATTTCCTCCCTCTAAATGCTGAAAAAACCTCAGAACAGGGGAGGCAGACTTGAAAGTCTAAAGTGTCAACAACCAAACAAAATCCATAACAAAACAAAACCAAATCAAAGCCAACTCCATATACCTCCAATCAAAACAGGGCAAAAGAAATAGAGCCTTAAGCTTTACAAGAGAAGGAATAATTTGAGCAACGGGCTCATGATCACCTCAATGGGTCAGAATTTGGCTCGGAAGGATGAGAGTTCTTCGCCGAGTGTACTTGCTAAGCTGTACGAGAGAAGGAATAATTTGCTTCAACTGAACAGAAAAAAAAAAAGGTTTTCCAGCGTCCAAACAGAGCCTTACCCGGCAGAAATTGGCGACCCTAAAGAGCATCAAAACTGCATCGTTTTGATGCACAGCAGCAAGCGCGCAGCACCTCCCTGCGTCCATTTTTACGTTTATTTTTGTATCATTTTAGTTTAAATTTCTGTATTTTATAAGTTTTTAAAAAGAACTCTTCTTCAAGATGTAGGGTCCAATATTGCGTTCATTTACTAGAACATACTTAGGACAACCTAGTAGCATATGTGGGTGTGCTAGCGACTACCAAACAAACAAAAAAGAAGCTTACTAGAGTTGGCCATGGACATCTCGTTGACCTCATTGGGATCGAGCCAGACCTTCCCTCTGCCGCACTTGAGGACGCTAGCGGCCAGCCGCTTCTGAGGCTTCAGCGACACCATCGCCTCTCTCTCTCTCTGTTGCAAAACCAGAGAAATTCCCGCGAGAGCAAATGCGGAGGATTTTACAACACGGGTAAACAAGAGCTGCTTAGGATATAGCTAGGGCTGCACACCGGCCCGGAAGCCCATCTCCCAACTCTCTCTCTGTTTTTTTTTAGGGTTCGGGATGAATATTTAGGTTTATGGGGCGGGGCGGAGATTTCAAGTCTATTTACTAAATGAGTTGGATTTTGAAAAATCTCTTGAGGCGCAACTCGATTGATAAATAATTTTGTATTTTAATAGGCAGGGGCGGAGCTATATAAGGGCCGGGTTGCCTTCTCAGGTCTCTTCTTCTCCCTGATCTCTCAAATGAATGGGTTTTTAATTGACAAAAAAAAAAAAAAAACAGATGGGTTTTGTAAATCGGCTCCCTCTGACGTCAACTACCCAGATCCAATCCCCGCAGCCGCCGACCACTACAACCCTGATCAGCTCCGTGTCCTCCTCTAGTCTCTCTCTCTCTCTCTCTGATTTGCAGGGGTAGAATGGTACAAAAAATGCTCAAAACCCCCTTGATTTGTAACGATAGGGTCTGGGCTAGCATTAGCTAATCCGGGTGAAGGGCGGATATGTAGTCCAAACAGTAAACAAGTTCGGGGAAGAAAAATGCGAACCGAACACCGGCTTGTGGTGGGACTTGGATTACAATCTGGGTGTGAGGCAAATCCGGGTGCAAATCTGGCATCCAAACAGGGTGAAAAGGTCCTGGATCCTATCTTTGCTGGTATCCAATTCAAGTCCAGCTCCTCCTCAATGATCGGAGAGAACAACCTCTCCAATTTCAGAGTAGAATTTTTTTTTACGATCCTACTCCAATAATCGAGTTGTTCATTTTGTTTAGTATGTTGAAAACATTAAGAATACTAAAAATCAAGTTTATTGGAAATCATTTGATATGATTTTGGAACATATATTATCTTGCAAAATTAACACTGCAAACAAATGAACAAAATTATTTCTACTATTTTTGCTATATAAATGTGTTTCAAAATTATATCACATGATAATCGACCAACTTAATTTTTGGCATTCTTGATGCTCATAATAAAAAATATAAACGTTCTCGATTAATGAAGTGGGATTGGAAAAAAAAATTCCATGTCAGAATTGGAGAGGTTTAAATGGTGTGAGAGGAGCTGGACGCATCCAATTCAATTAGGCAAAAATACAGCCATCAATACGTATACTAATAATTATATAAACTCTCTCACGCACATGTATTTGTGAGACTCACACATAATCAATGAAACCCACAAACTCTATATGAATTTTTTCTTTCACAATTATCAATACGAATATTTGTAATCGTAGCAAACTTGATTCAATTAGCCTTTTTCGGATCCAATTGGAGTCAGCTCATCTTTACTGCTATCTAATCAAGTTCCTCCAAACTCCGTTTTTTACGTCCTCTCAGTTGATCCAAACAGTTTGTCACGTACATCTAGCTAATACTCCATCCGTCCCAAAATGATAATCTCTTTTGAAACTGTATGCCATTTTCAACGGCTTATATATTTTAATGTGAATCTCAAAAAATATCCATTATAGATCTTGTTTGATATATTTCATTGACAATTTTTATACGGTGCAAAAAAAAATTCAAAAATTATTTCAATAAGTACATTAATTTTTAGTTTAAAAATTACACGTATTTTTATAGTGGACTATCAATTTGGGATGGAGGAAGTAACATCTTTTGAAAACAAAATCAATTTAATCGGTCGTCAATAAATACATAAACAAATTGTATTAATCGACTAGGTAAAATCTTGTGAACAGTTCAATTTGTACAAATTGTTAAGGTACTTATCCATGTGCGGTTAACCTAATTGTTTATGTTGTTCGTGGTTACGAAATCAATGATTTGACGTAAAGCGTTGAAGCTCAAAATTAGCCTCTAGAATCTGCAACAAAAATACCTACAGAATTCTTTGGATGGTGAGAAAGGGAGAGATAAGAAAAGGGAGTCATTTCTCGCCTTTTTAGTGAGATTGGGTGAGAAAGAAAAAGAGCCAATTAGAACAATTCATTTTTGTGTTTTTCTCTCCAATTCTCACCAAAATATTCGATCCAAATAAGTGATTTGACTAGAAACCATACGCCTTTCTTTTCTTTTTTCATGAAATCCTTTCAGAGAAATCAATAAATCACGAAAATACAACGCAAAAATAACAAATACTATTATTATTTTTAAATAAAAACAAAACGAATAAACCAAAAACCGATTTAAACTTTTTTGTCAAAAGGGCTTCCATTTGCGTGAGAAACGAGCCGAAGTAGGGCTAACAATCATTTGCAGATTACTCCAAAAATTACTGATTAATCTTTTTTTTTTTTTTGGTCATTCGATATACATCTGTGGGGGTTAACAATGGAGTTAGTTAATTAATTCAGAAGGAATCTAGAAGCTATCCATAACCCTAAACTTCAAATAGTTTTGTCGAGGCTTGAATCCTGCTGGCGGGAGCATCAGTAGATAAGCTTAAACGCTAGTAAATTCTGATGGAGACTTTAAGGGGGCCCACTTGAGATCCTCTTGAGTAAGTGACACATCTTTTTTGGGGTTCGGTTCATGTATCTCCTCCATATTCACGACTCATCACTCGAATTCGTTTCATGTCATTTTCTCTGCCAACCTAACTTTCTACAAGGATTAAGATGAAATTAATCACATATTTTATGCACTAGTTAATTACTTAGCATTAATTTATTTCATGTTGTGAAAAATAGGGTAGACATATCGAATTCCAGAGAACAAATTCCATTGACACAAAAACCGAATTGATGAATAGATTACAGAAATAAAATACCACCATAATTTGTAAAATATGAGCTGAGTCCGTATTAGACACAATCTCCTTAAAGCGGCATTTGTCTCCGAGGTTGAAACGGTTAGACCACAAGCCTCCGGAACACCTCCGTCAACCGCCTTGTTGAACTGAACTTGTCTGCCTGCCTCTCACACAAAGAATTGTATATCAAAATGTGGTAGTAAAGAACTCGAATTTCCGGTGTCTTGAACAAAAAACGGGATAGAACAACTTATAGAATGAAGGAGTCCCTTAGGATGCACATCAGCAATCAGTCATTGTAACAGTGTGAGCCACTTCATGAGGGGTATTAACAAGAGCCGTAACCGCTGGCTCTTGAGCTGCAACGTCTAGGTACAGTGAATCCGGAAGGGACTCTTCGGTTGCTACGAAAGACCCTCTGAAATTCCGGTTTCATTCACAAATTTCCAACACTTTCTTCGTGCATGGTTCGATGTTTCTAATATGGAGTACTTTTGTGATCACTTCTCTCTACATATGGAGCTTTATGAATGGCTGCATTCAATTTGTTTACAAAAGTTTTCCTCCTAGCTAGCAATAAGTACTCATCGCAAGAAAGTGGTGCATAAAAGAAAAGAAGAGTCTTTGCTATTGTGAGCCCAGTGAGCTCTCAATAAGTACATAAAAAAAAATATTTATTCATGTGCACCTTTTACATTTTTCAATACAATTACACTGACTTTTATACAATTTTCACATATTTTAACATACCTTTTAAACCTTAATATAAGCCCACAAGGCCTATTTTAGCATTTTCCAGAAAAGAGAAACTCAAGATATTGTGTACCGTTATCACATAATGCGTGTACGTGGGCGGGAGCAAGAGCGAATAAACGTCGTTCACAAGTATCTTAAAAGTACTAAAATACGTACGTGAGAGCAATTATTGAAAATGCATACGTAGAAGATTGAAAGCGAGCGTGTAAGCGTCTTTCAAAGACAAGGGTCTTAATTAAAGTAGTTCCATTTTCACTTTTCAACCCCTTGTTTCAAACATTAGTTTTACCATTTGGTCATGAAGTTTTTCCCGCTGATCAATTTCAACAAAGCATTCCAATGACTGTTAACTTCACAAGATGTGGAAAAAAGGCGTACCGGTTTTGGCAAAAGAATTAATCATGGCTTATTGGTTTATTGAAGTTCGATAATCCAACTAGTTAATTTGGGCTTATATATTGGCTTATTGACTAAAAATGATTTGAAAAACATGCTAATTTAATTTGACTTATCAGCTGAATAATCCAAAAAGCCAATAATAATCCGACTTTTTCCTTGGCCAAAACAGGTCTAAATTGCGCAAGTAAACAGCAAAACCATGCAGGTATTGACAAAACGTGTCATTCACTTCCTAGGTAAATTAAGAAGCAAAATCTCATTTTGCTTTCATGATGTCTTATTGATAAAATTCATGACGATTAAACAATTGTTTTTTTTTTCTTTTCCCTTGGGTCCACATTTGTTATTGAAGCAGAAAACTTGCAATACGTAAAAAGCAGTGCATACGGATGTCAAAACGGAGTATCAATTACGTCTCTCAAGTAGAAATAAAGTTCATAATTTTGGTAAGTCCAACTCAACTAATAACTCTATCATGGGACTACGAATTACATCAAACTGGAAATATGAATTACAGTGATGTCTCGGACACGAATATGCCGAGCCGTCGCATATACATTATTGGTCATTGGTCCACTTGATGCCAGTGGCAATATACCGACCCACATTTGAATATCTGTACCGGAGCTGGGTCTCACTTCCCTTATATTCGTATGGAATTTCTCTTTATCTAAGGTAAAATTATTCGATGCTCGAAGGTATACACAGCTAGCTTCTTAGCATCTATACAAATACAATTGATATGGATTTGTGATTATGGTGCAATACTGACCTTCATTACTTTATTTGTATAACCAGGTGTCCGCATGGGCGGAGCCATGTAGATACAATGGGGACACTTGACTCCATCCACTTTAATTTCTCATAAGAATATTTGATATAGTTCGTAATCAAATTTTGCCATTTTGACCCAATTTTTTTTTGGTAAATTGTCCCAATTCGCTTCAAGTGCATAGAAATCACATTCTCTCTCTTTCTTTTGAGAGATGATAGTATTATGAATAAAGTTATTATGCATTGTTTTCAAAATATAATAAGTCTTTGAGACCAATTATAAAGCAAAATTATACTACTAGTATATATATATATATACACTATATAATTAACCTCTTAATCTAGTTATACTTTGAATTAGTAAATAGTTAAAATATCATACACATGGATCATAAAATATCATCATACATATGGATCAAATTTTTGACCCCACTAACCAAAATGACCCTGATCCCCCTATCCGGATCAATTTGCGCACAAATCTACTAAGTACTGATATTCATTGTAGCATCCTATCTATTGGTTGTATTCGACAAGAAAGTGTATGAGACAGGAAAAGAAAACATGAAAGTATTGTTTTCATGTTTTCATGTTTTCTTTTTCTGTATTGTAAGAGGGCTCGTATTCGACATATTCACCAGCAGTAGCACCAGGCTCGGCCCTGAGATTTTTGGGGCCTAAAACAAGTTTTTAAAATGGGGCCTCCTATAATGTGTGTGTGTGTATATATATTAGTTATTCGACTAAAATTCCAAGTTCTCCTCGCAGCGCATTGGCGACTGGTGAGGTATTGTGTTTGGAACCTTGAGGTCGGGGGTTCCAGTCCTATGGAGCAACATATATTTTTTACATGCCAAAAGTAAATTGATCTAAAAAAACAAGTACTATAAGGGTCGAACACACGGCCTTAGGCGTAAAACGTAGAAGCCTCATCCGCTGAGCTGCTAGAGCATTATATACAAAAAAATTTATGCACATAATATTTACTAATATATTGCAGATTCTAGGGCCCTATTATCAAACAAAAAATTAGGGGTCTACTTGGTGGGTTTCCCCAAGAGCCGGCCTGAGTAGCACTAGCTTAGAGATTACAAGACAAAAATGATAATTAAGCATTCACGTGATCGGTGCCCCAAATCTCTCATCAGCCGCCCATTACTGTAGGGTCAATATTAGGTGAATGACTGTATAGACCTAAAAACTGTACGATGGGAGGACGTTAGGATATCGTCACGTATAATAACTTGCATGCAAGTGGAAAAAGTGACGTGTACTAAGAATTTCACATGTGAAATTTTTGGAAAATCGAACACTTTTTCTTTTCTTTTCTCATTTTTTTGAAATTCGGACGGTACTTTCAATCCGGACCCGTTCATTGGATTGTTGGACGGCCCTGATGTGCCGAAAGGGTACCACATGGTACCCTCCCCGTACCCCAAATTTTCTCCTATATCAGACTTTGTGCATGTAAAGTAAACAAAGGAGGAGAGAGAAAGAGAGAAAGACACAGACTATATACATATGTTTATCTTAGCTCCGTCCCTGCCCACGTGCTCTATCATGGGATAAGGATGATTTCACGCACGCGAACGGAATTTATTTAGATATGTGTTTATATATGTCTCCTTCAAAACACACATCGTTTGATGCACCAAAGCATAGTTAGACATTCAAAACATAAGATACACATTACTAGTAAAAGCACTAGAAACATAGGCTATTTTATAAGTTCAGTAAGGCATTGGAAGGGCGTCCAGCATCCATAAGTCAATGGGTTCCGACTCACCGAGTCCCGTAAACTGAGTTAACTCAGACTCCAAACCCAGGAATGACTCCAGGTCGGAAATCTGATCTTTCAACTCAAATTCGTCAGCCATACCATTCACTGGGCTTGGACAATAAACCTGCTGATTCGGGACCCCGATACCCATTATAACCTGAGTCGGCTCGGTGGACTGCTGCAGACCCACCTGAGTCGACTCGGGGGCAACGCAACGCCGCTTGGCTGGTGGCGTTTGCGTTGTTGCTGCTGGTGGTGGAGCAAAGTTGAGCTTGGCCTTGTCGCCGCGGATACGGATTGCGGCTTCGTCGTAAGCTCGGGCTGCTTCCTCGGCCGTGTCGTAGGTTCCTAGCCAGACCCGGACTCCCTTCTGTGGGTCACGAATCTCCGCCGCCCATTTTCCCCATGGCCTATGCCTTATTCCTCTGTACATGTTCTTCCGAGTCCTCTGACTCGTCTTCTCACTCGTCCCTACAGTTATACAGTTCTCATTTCTCAATAGAATATCTTGAAAACATACTTCCTAAAATGCAAAAAAAATCAAAATGGAAAATTCTACCGTCAGTCCAATGGACGGACAATAAGAGTGATTTTTGACCGGTAAGATTGCATTCTTACCGATAAAAGAGTATTTTCATCGTGCGCCTGGGTGACAATAAAAGGACTGAATCAAAATTATAAGAAAATTAATAAATACTAGTAATACTCTATTTATATGTTTGCCTCATTTTTTCCTGTTATGGTGGCAAGAAATAAGAATCGAACCTGCAAACAATATGCGCATTATGGACAAGGCTAGGGTAAACACCCGGAGAAAATGGTGCGCGCCTGAGCGGTATGCATTTTTGTATTTTGAGCCACAAAATTTGGAAAATAACCACAAAATATCATAATTGAACACTACAAAATTTGTATGGTGGATCACAAAAATTCGTAAATACCGCCACAAAAATAACTTTGAGCATTCTGTTCCTTCTTTTTTTAGCTTGCGCTGTCACAAAATTCACAAACACCACCACAAAAATTCGTGAAAGCTTAGTAACCACGAAATGCATAAAATAAAAACTGAAAAAGGCCCAAAAATATAACTGAGTCGCAAAAAGTCATAAAATGAGCCACAAAAATTCATGAAGGGTTTATAGCATAGTACTACTTTTCTGCGCATTATATGCTGTCGTATTCCTAGCTACTAGAGGAACGGACAGGGCCGGCCTGAGCATAACCATAGTTAAAACTTACTACTTAGCCTATGAACAGATGGCGTTGCTAAACACAATTCTCTCTCGTTTCCTTTTTTAATTTCTTTTGATATCTCATCTCCTTTTTACTAGCCGGACGCGCCTGCTTGATTAGGGCCGAGTTTCATGTTTTTAGCACCGATTGCTAAAAGCTAGTTTTCCATAAAGAGTTAAAAATTAAATTGCTAAAAGTTAATTTATTTTCCATTTACTAAAAGCTAAGTTGTTAAAGCCAATTTTCTTTCACATATTTCTTTTGTTAAATAGCAAGTGGCTAAAATCACTTTCGTACTTTTAGAGGGCGTTTGGTAATGTTTTTGTTTTTTGTTTTTAATTTTTTTCAAAACTAAAAACAAAAATTTATTTAATAAGTTATTTATGTTTTGTGTTTAATAAAAACGTTTTCAAAATTTCTGAAAATTTTCAAAACACAAAAAAGGTGATTTGTTTTGTTTTTAAAACAGGGCCGTTTAAAAACAAAAAATAGAAAACAGAAATTTTATTACCAAACATGTTTCTACAATAAACATGATTCTACTTTTAATTTTTTAAAAACAAAAAATAAAAAACAAAAACATTACCAAACGGCACCTAAGCAAATGCAAATGGGAATTAGGAGTGCTAAAAAAGCTTTTGGCAAACGGAAAATTCATTTCTATATATCCGAATTTCATTTCTTCTCCTTTTTTTTTTAATTTTTTTTTTCTGCCAAGGTTTTACCCGTCTTGATCGTGAATGATTTTTGTTCACTTCCCCCTCGTGGGTATTCCTCACTCTAATTGGCGAAAAAAGTGTGAATTCCACCACACTAATCTCATTATTAGCAAAAGGAACAAAAAGTATATTTATTTCGTGGACCTCCACAATTTTCACCCACTTTAAATGAATTTAATTTTGTTCATCCTTTTTAAACGTTAGTGAACAAAATCGGACTCGACTTGATCTAATCGGGAGTTGCTCATGTACAATGAGATTAATTCCTAAGGATTAATCAATCGATCGAGATTCACATAAGCTGGTTCGAACACGGAACATCTTCAATTACCAAAATAAATAAATGTAAATACTCGTGGTACATGCAAACATATAATGGAATGAATGATGGATGCGTACATAACTCACCTTTGTTGTCGAGTTTGTTTGGCTTGGGATTCGTGATCTTCTTTTTGATAGACTGGCTTGAAAGGTCTTTAACACCATGGTGGTACCGGTCACCAAAGAAATCGGCGAAGGGATCCAGCTCCGACCAGAGGACGTCATCTGTCGTCAATTTCCGGCTGAGTGGGTGAGAGACGTAGTCGGCGATTATAGCACCCCCACACATCTTGCTCCTCTGCTAACTAACCTTCACCAAACTAGAGAGAGAGAGAGAGAGAGAGATAGAGAGAGAGAGGGTGTATCTATAGGCGTCTCGTGAGTGGGGCTTCAGTAAATAAGAGCCTCGTGATATTATTGCGACGGTTACAACCAATCAGTGCGACGAGTGTAATTATTCAGGGGAGGTGCTGCGCAGCGTGCTGTGCAGCCAATTACGGCGTCGCACCGGTATGGCGGTATCATTCCAACAATCGGAGAGGTCCATCGCGTAGAGATCGTCGATTACTATATGTGTACCCAAAATCAACTCGATCGGGTATCGTTAAGTGCCTCATCGGCGCACAAATAACTTGAAAAAAATGGGTTCAATTTCATTCAATGTTTTAAGTTTTATGTGTTCCGATTTTTTCCAACACATATGTATTTCGATGAGGCATTTAACAATATCCAATCGACTTGATTTTTGGTAGACATGTAGTAGTCAACGAGCTCTATGCAGTGGACGTCTCCGATTGTTGGAACGATGCCGGCGCGGCGCCGGAATTGGCGCGCGCGGCCCCGTGCTGCGCAGCACCCGT
>JAXBDA010001464.1:0-54593 GCA_036023075.1 Gaultheria prostrata | reverse complement strand
CAACACATCTCGACCGTCTAAAAGATTTTTCAATATTCCGGATTTGAAATGAATTCTTACCGGTTAAAATTAACTTTGACCGGTAAGAATTCATTTTAAAATCCGGACCATTAATTCCTAAGATGGAAGATCAGGAAGTGCTGGTGTGCATACAGTTAACGGAGAGAGGGTTTGGTTAACTTTTCCGTTAGGAGTGCTTCAAGTAAATGAGGAGATAATTTTGGGTAGAGTGCCTCCAGTAATTTTTATATTTTGAAAAGGGTAGTTTTGTAACTTCATTAATTTTTGGAGTGCCTACATCAATTAAGGGAGCCCCAAAATCAGCTTCCTAAATTTTTCATAAGACTACTACGTGAATTTTCATCAAAAGCTCATATCGAGGTAATTCTTGAATTCTGCACTTAATTTTTAGTATCTTGCATTAATTGATTCTTGAATTGGCTAAAACATCCAAAGGGGAAAAAAAAAATTGAGGCCAGATAAGCCCTAATATTAACGGCTTACTCGTTAAACTCATCAAGATTTTACATTGAGTATGTAATTAAGAAACTTAATATATTGTGCTGTTAAAATAATTATAGCACTGAAACGTATTTTACTTGATAAGATTGATTTAATTTAAGATCGAGTAATTTAAGACGCATGTATTTTGATTGTAAGTCTTGCACGGTACGATTAACTTAATTTTTGACGTAAGTATATGTTATGAGATCGTACCGTCATTTAGAGGAAATTTCGGGTCATCTCAATTCTAGATCAGGTACAATTCCAGCTAGCAGTGCAATCTAATTAAACAAAATTGTGTATGAAATCAATGATGCTGTGGAACATCATCATCATGTTTCTTAAGCTTTGTCCAAAGTGAACATTTTTACTATTTTTTTTTAATTTATCTTTCAGGTCAGGCAATTGTTGTTTAATTTGATTCTGTCAGGTGTCAAAATAAACGGCTATACTCGAGCCTCCGGGCTCTCCTTTGTTTGACGGAATTAATAATTTCGACATAAATAAACAAATCTAAAGTGACATCTAATTTTCTAAATAGAGGATAAATGATACTACGTCCCTTCAAAAATAAAGTTATATAACTCACAGGTAGTATAATTATTCATTCGATGGATTTTTAGTTATTGGGTAAAAACTATTAAAATTAAATTGGGCCTTGAGCAGCATGTAGTAGTATTATAAACGGGATGAGCTAAACAGGCGTAGGCCTGACGTAAACTTTTAATTTCAAAACATTATACGTACGCCTATCTCAAATCTTTCTTTCAATCTGAAGGTTAAAGGAATAAAGTAGGCGAAGAAGAAGACTCGAGGGGTGTGCCACTAACTTGAGTTTTTTGGCTTTTTGATTTTTTGATGTGAAAGGTCGAAAAACGCATTGGCCTTTTGTGATTTTTTATGTGATGTATTGTGAGGGGATGACCTGTCTCGAAAAGCGTAATAAGCTGGTTTTTGACTTTTTGAGTTAGTGAAACGGGATCTGAAGTGGTGAAAACGACTCTATTGAAATACCCTGATCAAAAAGCTCTTCTAACAATCACTAATTTAGAGAATTTTGAAATTTTTGGTCTATAGATTAATGGAACAAGCTATATTAATATCTGATCAAACAAACAAATGGACGCTTAAGGTTATTATTAGGCTAAAATTTGTGCTCAGTTCCCATGTTGCGGAATTAAATATTGGGTGTAATTAGGCGAATAGCAAGTAGTTACTCTTCCACTCAACACTTAGCTCAATTTAAGTAATCAAGTAATCCATTTTCACAAGGTTATTAGGCAGTTTGATATTGGCCAATTAATCCTGTCATAGTCATTGGCCAAAAAGGGTTAAACATGATATTATCTCTTTCAATGGGGTCTAAAGTGTCCCCCTTCTTTTTTGCTTGCTATAAAACTTGGGTAATTCTATTCACAACCCACTTCTTGCTATATACAACCCATTTTAAGAGTGAATTGTGGTTGTATTTAGCAAAAAGTGGGTTGTGAATAGAATTACCCATAAAACTTTTAGTTGAAATTGAGCACTTACAAAGAGATTAATTTATTTTTTTTTCGACGATCAGAGTACTATTCAGGCTAGTTTACACTCATGTCGACTAAATTTTTTTTTTGGTCAGGTCAAAGGCATATCATTCACGTCGGAACTAGAAAATTCAGAAGAAATTACAATATTCTTGTTGTTATGCCCAAACACGCACCATATGCACAAAAGCAGAATAAATCACGAGAAAGCAAGACACACAATATACATGGTTCGGCCAAATCGGACCCACTTCAACGGGGAGGGGGTTTTCACTATAATCCGGAGAAAATCCGTGGTTACACACAGTAGCGGACCAAGGATTGGAGTCAAGCAGGGGCCGAATCACATATATTTTTATATTCATAAAAATTATATATTGTAAGCATTTATTGATACTTGCAAGATCCGAATAAGAGACGATATTATGTGCATGTGTGTAGCCACCGTTAAATTTTACGAAAGCAACCTAAAAATGATTGATTACTTGAAATTTTAGGAGGATTTACCCCAATTTTAAGGATTTTTTTTTCACTCAAGGGATTTGCAGGGGCCAATCCAATATAATTTTTCTTAATTAACCTGAAAAACTAGTACAATACGTGAGGATATTTGGAGTTGTGCAGGGGCCGGGAACCCCCTAGCACCCCCTGAGTACCGCCCCTGGTTACACACTCAATCTCTCAATAATGAAAAAGCCTCACAATGATCTCTCGTGTATCTCTCTCTCTTACTCACTTTGTTTTTTGAACAGAGTCTCTCCTACTCACAGCCTCTCTCTTTTTTGGTTACACAAAATAAAGAGACACACAACGAATATATAGAGTTACATGTTGAAACCCTAAGCCACTCCCTACCGGGCCTAAGCCCATCCAGCCCACATGGGGTGGAAACCCAACACTTGCATGCGGCCTGACCTCAAGAATTAAACACTAATCAATAGTGTGGAGAGTAAACTCACCAATCAACCGAACTAACACTCGGGTACGCAAAATGAGATATGGACAACACTCTGTATAAACTTTCCATAGAGTACTCATGTGCATTTACTCTTTCCCCAATTTGACAAGACATTGTACAATTTTCACTTGGCCGGTTCATTTCTTGTTCGTTAATCGATTCGTAACGAAATTGGTGGATTGTAACATTTGATCTTATCAATGTACCTTAAATGGTGAGTTTACCTTTTCATTTTCCAAGGACTGCTAAAATCAAATTGAGCTAATCGCAATAACGGAAGTTTCGTATTGGGACTGAATTAGAATACCACCCCAAAAAAAAAAAAATTAATTCTACATAGGTTCTATCAATTTTTATGGAGTCAATTAATAAGGAGCTTTTTTGAATTTTTAGTACTCCCACCCATTAACCATGGAATCGGTCTCCCAAAAATTAATTGAGGTGTATTTAAACTGGTTTGAATACGTAAAAAAAAAAGTGAGTAAGAGAGAAGAAAATTTTCTTGTCAAATGAGTTTGATTTTGATTTAGAAAAATAATTAGGCCGGGTCAAATGGGTGATTTTAGCAAATGAGTAAGTCACTTGCTAAAATCAACTCATTTTAACAAATGAAAAATAGTTAATTTTAGCTTATTGCTTACTCATTTGCTAAAATCACCAATTTGATTTTATGAGATTCCCATAAAATCAAATGGGAAACGCAGCCTTAGTCGATCGGATGTCACTTAACTATGTACATTGTAAATTTTCTTTCGTGGATCGGATGAGCTCAAACTCTTTAACTTTTGGTGCAATTCAGAGCATGAAGACATATTGGTGATTGGGGAGTTTCATTGTGGACATAATATTGCTGACATGTGTGAAGATTTGAGTCTCATATCTGTTAAATAGAAAAAAAATGGTTGAAACTTATTGTATAATTGAGTGACTCACCACTTAAAATACTTAACTTTTTAAATGAACATAGGTCATTCAATTTAAATTGGGCTCAAGTGATCATGTGGTGGATACTCTCCTACAGATTGGATCTACGTTTACATGATGAGAACCTTTGTGGATTGAACTAGTCTTAATCAATTGGTATTAGAGCCGATGGTTGACGATCTATTGGAGGACTCTCCCGGATGCATCGATAGTCATGGTCGAGCACGGAGACTCTTCCAGGAACAAGAAAATTCATGATGCACACAACGGATGGTCAGCAGCAAGATGACTCTCGTGGAGTACTATTGTGGCTCCTAATGGAATGGGAGCGGTGAATAAGTCCGGATTCGAACACGGTGTTGCAGAATAGTAGTAGATGCCAAACAAATCGGATCGAGGGGGAGCTAGACTCATGATTCACACATGAAGGGCTGATTGTTGGAACATGTGTGAATGATCATTTGTGTCGTAATATAAAACAGAACGTGTGGAATAGAAAGCTTGCTTAGAAGGTGAGCTTTTTATATATCTTGCACAATAAAGCCTAATTAAACAAAATGAAAGTGTTGGCCTGTTATATATCTTGCACAATAAAGCCTAATTAAACAAAATGAAAGTGTTGGCCTGTTATATATCTTGCACAATAAAGCCTAATTAAACAAAGTGAAATTAAGTGTTGGCCTCCATGTTTTATGGTGGAAATGCGGAAATTAAGGTAACTCAAAGAATAACAAAGAATATTTGAGACAAGTACATGATTCATCTATACAACTCATATTGTACATATCACGCCGACCAGCTTATATGCACTTTGATTCATTTCGAAAATTTTGAAGAGTTAAGACTGAACAAACATCCAATAGCATTAACGATTTTTTCATTGGAATCGAACTTGCAATTTACAGGTGATAGATCTCTTGTTTGGTATTATAGCTCCTAGTCAACCAATCCCTTAGTATTAAGGGAGGTGTTTGGGAGCTTCATTTTTAACTTTTTAGATTATAATCAGAATGTGTTTTGAATCTGATAGGAGTACTTGGGAGAAATGAGTAGAATGTATTTTGGAAGAGGAGTAGTGTTTTGGAAGTAGAAGGAGAAGTTGAAAACCTCATCCAAAGCTACTTTTCACTTCTGGACTCTAATGTCAGATATTAAAAATACAGTCTATCAGAACGTGTTTTGGGGACGGGCTCCCGAACACCCCAAAGCTAAAAACAAGAAGTAGAAAATGCAAGCAAAAACATGTCTGCCAAACACCCCTTATTGAGGAAATTTTTTTGGGTACCTACCGGGTACCACGTGGCCGAGCCTACGTGGTATTTGAACGTTGTATCCAGGCCATCCAAAAGTGTATTAGACAGCGGAGATTAAAACACCCTCTCTCCTTTTTCTCTCTCCTTTTTCTCTCTTCAAATCCGAACTGCCTAAAGCCAAAATGAATGGCCTAGATGCGCTTCCTAATTAGGACCGGAAAATTAAGAGAGTTCACTGAACATAGAACACGGCAAAGTTAAGAGTAATTAAGTACTAGTTTGAAAAACAATAATATTGTCTTGACTAAGTAATTTGGTTAATCATTAGGTTGTCGATTAGAAAACTTGTAGGCATAATGCAGAATAGATTCTGAACCTCATGAATGTGCATGAATATGAGAACATGGTATCCCCGAACATGGTTGCAATATTCCCTAGATTCTAAATTAATACTAATTTCTATACTAATCACAGGAGGTTTAAAAAATAATTTAGACAAGCTCCGGGAATCAAGAAGCTCAGTAATATATTTATTTTTATTTTATTTTTATTTTTTTGATAACTAGATGTGCAGGCTAGCTTGCGCGCACCTCGACTAGTTCCGGGGCCCCTAAAGGTAACGACCGGGCATAACCCTGAATGGCCCCAAGAGTTTGTTAGCAAGAAGAATTGAACCTGAGACCTTAAGTGAGAGCAAATCCCGAAGTCCCAAGGCAATACCACTTTGCCAGCCCCGAGATTAAAATAATTTAGACATTGAGTTCATGCATAAATGTCCTTGATTGGGTTGACCCAGATTTTTTGATTTAATTAAATTAAGGCCCCAATTAGATTCTATTCTGACGGTGTTTGATACAGTGTATGCACCTAACGGTTGACTATCCTGAAGGAAAAAAAACATGCCAATGACAGCAAATTAGAGAACTTTGTCTCCTCCAGATTAATTAAGCTAAATAAAGAACAAGAACTGCACATGAATGGTATTTAATTTGAAAGGAATAAAAGAAAATTATTAAGAAATCAATTTCCTGCACACCCGGTTTTACCTAGCTAGGATAGGAGAGTTAGCCAATCCAAGTTTGGATAAAGGATAGACGAGCCTGTTAAGACGAGCTGAAATAAGTAATGGGTTGTTCTTTCGGGAACATTTGATAAAATTGAAACGGAACTATAAGTAATGAGTTGTTAGAATTTTAATTAATTAAAATTTAACGAGCTTAAAAAATATCATGTTAAAATTATATTTCTATTTCAAAGCGGATAGATGCTTCGATAAATAATTGGTTCATATGTAGATGTTTCCTTTTGTTACGTACTATAAGATAGGGCAAGTAGAAACACAATGAATCCTTCGAAGCAATATTATTCTCTAATAAGATATATCGTCGACTTGACAACGTCTATGTCTTTCTTGCCGAGGGAGTCGTCCTAAATATGGATTTGTAGATGAAGGGAGACACAGTCAAGGCTTGCGACGACTTACAAGTTTGCTCCTTCAAAAAGTTTCAGGCTAGGATTGAACCACATGCCAGGCTAGCTCCAGGGAGTTAACCAACTCTCTTGTAAGTTCTGTTCACGCACGAGAGTTTGTCCCTGTTGTAATCAGGCTCTCTTTTATTGGACAGTGAGATTAGTCCCTTAAAAATTACTCATGGAGGTGTACGTAAGCTGTCTTGAACAATGAACACCCTAAGTTATACAAACAAACAAAACATCACGAACGGACACCAAAATGGCGATACATTACCTTTTTTATTTTTAACCACCACCACAAACAAATTGAAATAAATTGTTAGGTCAAATACATTTGTAATATGCCACACAAATAGCTATATATATAGGGTTCCATCCCATGCACCTAATATCACTGTCACAAATCACGCAATTAAACAAATTAAGCAACAAAAATCTAACTTTAAATATAAATAATTAAACACCACAAAGTAAGCATAAAATGCCTATAAGAGAGACAAGAGAGACAAGAGAGAAGTCCTGTCTAGTTGTTGTCCATTCCCACAAGCAAATTTTTGAGGTCATCAGTCTTTTGCAGTGGGTCAATAATACCCTTGGCTTCCGACCTCTTCTTGATCCTCAACCTCTTGCATGATTCAGTAAACATCCTGCAAATTGTTGCATTATTTCATTATTAGGCTTTACATTTACCAATAGCTATAAAGTACAAACCAATTTTGTTTTATTTTTTTGATAACCAAGGTATAACCTAATTAAATGATTAACCCTTTTCATCCTATAATCTGGGTCGACTATATGAGTCCGTTACGCCTTAATTATGTTAGATATGTCGGTATATAAGCTCTTTCGAAAGTGATTAACTCGTAACCTAAACCATAAAAACTCATAAGTGAGAACCCGTAAAAAAAAAACATAAAGGTCCCAAATTCGGAAATAACACTTGAAAAGGCCCAAATAAAAAGAGAACACTTAAACTTTTGTAATGATGTGTTCAACGGTAATAATTTGAGTTTTAAAGTTGATTATCTTTCTGTCACATTGTTCGTAAAAATGTAGGATGAAGGCCTTATCTTTAAATTATGCTTTAGGCTACCAAATTAAAAGTCAGGACCATCTGCTAGCTCTTAGGGTACTTTCTTCGAACACATTAAATGATATTCACGTTCTCCTTTAAGTCTATTGCGTACTCATCTTTAATGTTTTTTAATCATGTTTCTCAGGAGCCAGAGGAGCCCATCAAGTTGTTGTGAAAACTTTATATGAAATTCAAAACTAATTGATAATGAGAGGAGAGCCTCGACATTATATTTAGTGATCACTCATTCTATCTCCAAGCAATGTGAGAGACATATTCCTTAATATCTCCCCTCACGTGCCACTTGTAGCATCTTTTGTGGTCTATCATCAAGCATCCTTTTTGCTAGTCTGTTATCGAGGGGTGTGGATTGTATTTTAAAATAATGGAGTAGAATTGGTCTTGCTCTAATACTATGCTTAAGTGCCTAACGCAAAATTAATTGACAATAAATGGAGAGACCCAACATTATATTAAGTGATCGCTCGTTTTATCTCCAAGCAATGTGGGATAATATTTCTTTAACAGTTACAAATATGTGATCTTGTGAAACAAATAAATTTTAGGAAGAGGATCATTTGCGGTCTATGAAAATAGAGTGGACAGTCAGGTTGGCCCGTTTGTAGGCTACCCATGTGCTCATTTTGATGATTCAAACCATTCACATTTTAGAACTCGTCGATTACATTATCCGCATCAAAAATCAAGTTGATCGGATACCGGGTGATATAATTTTGGACTACACTTGTCTTGAGATAGATGAGTTCTGATTTGGTATTGTAATCTTGTTATATTTTAAGAAAATGTGCTCAAAATCATATCAAACGATATTCAATCAGATTGATTTTTGGCATGACGAATGTCATCGACGTTCTATGAGACAGTTTGAATCATTGAAGTCAGCCGAGGAAGGGGCCCCAGTGGTCCAACTGGATGGTTTTGTCTATTTTCATGATCTGCAAAGCATGAGTCCTAAAATTCAATCGCATTTCATCTTGATCGTAACATATCAGTAAAGCGAGAGTCTTGTCGGCAAATGTAAATTCGGGGTACAAGTCGAAGTAGTCGTGGGTACATTTTAGTTTTGAAGTGACAGAATATGTAATTTGAGATTTTCAATTAATTGACAAAATTGAATTCAACCTTTTTACTTTGCTACCACCTTACCGACGATGTTACAATACCCACGACTTACATATGCAAAAATCAAGGACAATGAAGGAGGAGAGGAGACGCGTTGGCGCAAACAAGGGGGTTTGTGCCAAGCGAATCTTGGCCGTTCATTTTGAGATCCAACGACTCGGAACGGTCCTCAATTTTTATTTTTTTATATCAAAAATGCATTTAGAGAGAGGACCACTCTAAACTATTAGATCTCAAAATGAACGGCCGAGATCCATGCAGCGCAATTGGGCGTAAAAAGATTTTTCTCGTGAAAGAGATGCCTTTGGTAGTGAAAAGGTAAGTCAGATGTTGTCACATTGTCTCATCTAGTAGGTAAACCCTTTGTTCGTCGGTTGTCACCCCCTATGTGTCTATTCCAATCCAGTACTACTGAGATTTTCATTAGGGGTTTGTTTGGAACCTAAAAAAAAGAAAAGAAAGGAAAAGAAAATAATTTTTCCTTGTTCGATCGGTTGAAGAGGGAAAAAGGAAGAAAATAATCAAATAAAAAATCAAACGCAACGAGTTTTCCTCTGTATTTTCCTCAAATTTTCCTTCTTCCTATCCTTTCTTTTCCTTTAGATCTAGACGGGTTTTTCAAATCTTTCTATGCTATTGCTTTGTTTGTAAGGATTCGTTTGATTAGCGAGAAAAAGAAACTAATAGAAAGCGAAATTGAACTATAGAAAGTGAAGTAATAGTAAAGTAAAAGAAAATCCATTTTTTTCTACCGTCCATTTGACTAGGATGAAAGTTTTGCAAGAAAATACTAATCGAAAAAATATATACTAATATTCTTGTTTGAAAAGGAGCAAAGTTGCAAGGACCCCCCAACCCCAAAACGAAAATTTTTGGTACTGAGTGGGTATTACGTGGCCTAGCCTACGTGGTACCCTAATGCTGTATTCGGGCCGTCCAAAAGTGTATAGGACGGTCCAAATTGAAACTCTCTTTCTCCCCTGTTTCTTTCCCCAAATCTGGATTATCCAAAATCAAAATGGACTGCCAGATATGCGCGTGTGAGTATCATGTGGTATCGGTTCGGCACCGAAAACTCGTTCCCCCAAAACGCCACGGTATGTGGTCCTTGGGAATGGCTACCGTCTCAAAGACAGCAGGCCCCCTTTCCCTCCTAGAAATGCTCTTTTACTGAAGCTATAACACAATGGATTTTAATGTTGAAAAAACTCGTGGGAAATGTCAATAATGTTCCTATCGTACTTGTCATGGAATTTCGTGTTTGTTTTTGTTTTTGTGTTTTATGTGTGTGTGTGTGTGTGTGTGTGTGTGTGTGTGTGTGTGTGAGAGAGAGAGAGAGAGAGAGAGAGAGAGAGAGACATACTCCCAAGGAACATCACCAACAAGCATCCAGTCTCCATCTTTGTCCTCATAGATAGGAACGTATTCCGAGCTTTCTTCGTCCTTCAATGCCTCACCTATTTTTAATCAACACAACACAAATTAAATTAATACCCCCATATCAATATACTACAATTACTACTACTTAATACTGGATTAATTTGTTTATAATTGTTTAATTAGTTTTTCGGAAAAAATGATTTTCTTTTTTCTTTTTGAATAACTTGTGTTCAGCTGATGGATCGATTAATCTAAGAACCCATTCCACCATCTACAAACATATATGGGTTCATGAATTAATTACTCCACATTATAATTGGTATGATTGACTGACTCAACACAAAAATTGATACGTAGTACGCAAACGAAAAAAATTAAACTCCAAACTTTCAAAAATTCATAAAAATCATTTGCTTATGCAAAATTAGACCAATTCCGATGCCGAAAGTTAATGGCTGAGCAAACATTCAGTACCCTCAAGAATTTTTTTTTTGGCTATATGCAGAAAATCGAGTCTACAAGCATATAAAAGTTAAGTCATTTAGTTGATGTCATGCTCCCACTCGATCAACCCCTTCGAGGTAATGTAATACTCCCTCCGTCTCTTTTATAGTGTAGACATTTCTATTTTGGGCTGTCCCTTAATAACTGCGTGTTTTGAAAAGTTAGTGGGTACATTTTCTATTTTGCCCTTAAAAGTAGATTCCTTTTTGAAAAGTTAGTGGGTATTATTATATTGATAAGGGTAAGTAGTAGAAAGTAGATGTAAAAGTTGTAAAAGTTCATGTGAGAGAAAATAAATTGGAATTACAAGGTAACACACTTAAAAAGGGACGGAGGGAGTAGGTTTTTCATCAACGCAATGTAAACATTATGTACGTAACATTTCCCTCCTAATTAACAAGAAGGTAATGTAATAGGTTTTTTCATAAACGTATAGACTTACAAAATATTTAGCACATAAACATGTAGCAAATTAAAGGAGAGAGAAAAAAAAAAAGAAGAAGCATGCACTCACCAATATTGCCATAACACCCAAAGAGCTTCTCAAGAACCAATGCAAGTTCATCATACCCTTTGTGATTGCCCAAATCGATTTTCCTAAGATAAGGAGCCCCATCCATGCTAACTTTCACGTACATTTTCGTCGCTGCTTCGGCCCCATTGAAGCTGTTCTTCCTCCGGTACGAACGCACCGGCGGCCATCCCACCACCTCCTTTTTATCACTTATTACCGAAAACACCCTCTTCTTCGAGCTAGGGATTGCACCTGGCAGACCTAGTCGGAGCTCCGTGATCTCGAGCCCCAGACCTTCTTTCGCCATTTTCCAATAATGGGGTTATCGACACTTTCTCAATTCGGCTAATGGTTTTTGCCAACAAAAATAAAAATAAAAAAGGTTAAAATTCTTGCTTTGAAATTGTTGATGGAAATGGCTAGGTTTTATATGTGGTGAGAGGAAGAGGACATGAAGGGAGCAGTGACAGCCAAAGTAGGGATTAGTGGTCGGTCACATGAGATACAAAAGACCCATTTGACACCCAAAAACACTAAAAAGGCCGGCAATGTTAAAGTGGGGTATGGGGGCAGATCCTAGGGCTGTTGATCTTTGATGGTTTTGGTGGGTTTAAATCTTGGCCGTTGGATGTGTTTAATGGGAACAGGCCATGTGATCTGCCTTGGTGGTACATGTATTAATGTATGTATGTATTTGTAAATATGAATCTTATGTCAAAGATGACTTGTACTGCAGAATATTTGAAAAGTTTAATGACGTGATTGTCTATTTAATTACTATGTTTTTACATCTTCCTTTGAATGCATGCAACCTGCATCCAATGTGTATAATAAAAAAAATTACACTCTCTCCGTCCCAAATTATTCGATCTTTTGAATAATTATGTATTTTTACACTAGTACTCAAACTTCCATTAGATATCGTTAAAATGTGTAAACTTTGCCTAGCGCTTGAATGTAAGATTAAAAGTTCATGAATTTTAGAGTGTGTTGTTGCTCCCCCGCCAAGCCACCCTTTCCTCCGCGCCCTAGGTTAGCATTATGGTGCATGTGAGACGATTAATATCACATGATATGATATAGACGTATAGAGAGAGTTTATTTGCGTTTGTGTTTGTGTTATACAGCATGTAAAATGCTATGAACACAGATGTTCATGCAGATTCTAACAAGCCGTCCAATATGTGTAGACTTGGCCATGTTTTCTGTATGAGACCCGCGTGCATCGAATGTTTCCGAATACATTTATATCGGAATCTATGCATCGATTGTTGTGACCGTAACATTGCTGTATAATATACCATGCATGGGATCACTTATTACGTATTTGGAAATAATTTGAAAGTTGGTGTACAAATGGTAGTAAGGAATGGCCCAGAAAATTGGGCCTACTGGGCCAGCACCATGTGTGGACCGAGGTCAACTTTACCTTCTTTGGGAAGCCCAGGTACTTCGAAAATAGAATACAATCTGTTAATCTAAATTATTTGTTAGTCTATTAATTCGAACATTAACTTATGAGCTGGAATGGAGAATATTGTATTTATGAGCTTGAATTTCATGAAATTATACATTCTACGGCTGGAAGTCGACGATATATCTTATTAGAGAATAATATTTCTTCAAATCTAATTACCATATAGAAATATTAATAGACAAATTCAATATCTAGAATCTATTGATTTATTCAATCGAATTTTTATTCAACCCTATAGAATTACAATTGTGCATCTGTTCAAAATAACGAAGGCGCAAAGAAAAAATTGTATGCCGCACGTGTTTGGGCAATGAACAAAGCAAACACACAAAACACCACACAAAAAATAATAATAATCGATCAAGCAAAAATCCAAATAAAAAGAAGGAAATAAAGATTTACATGGTTCGAAAAGGATATTTTTACAAATTATGATTATGACTCCCTCTAGTATTTTAGTACGTTTTTTTAATCCATTAACAGCTAAAAAGGCTTCACATAAGCAACATCACATTTGATATGGATTATGATTATGGCCATGTTGTTGGGTCAAGGTTGCCAACCTAATAATTTATGAGACACCTTATGGAATCATGCTTAATTTGCAACACAAATTAAACATACTTAAAAATTGCACTAGAAAATTAAATGGGTCTTTTTTTTATGGTCAGGGTTGCTAAAAGGGGACAGAGGAATTATTTGAGCACATGAAGACTTTAATTTAGAAGCTGTTTGTTAGTTTAAGTTGTTAATTTGGTAGTTATTAAACAGGTTGATGGCAATTTGCATACTCTTTAATTTGTAAATGAGCAAAAATTCCTGCTCAAACGTTATCACGAGGATTTTTTGGCTTCTCGACGACTTGAACCTTAAAATTTTCAATTCTTTCTACACGTTGATCCGAAGGATATTGCATGGGGGTAGAGAGGTAAAATGGGAAGATAATCTCCTACGACTAAACATAGACACCCCTCCCCCTATTTATAATTAGTCAGGGGGAAAATTGGGTTGCCAAACGACTGAAAGGATACCTGGTATATGGAAGGGAAGGGGAGCTAATTACCCCAACCCCCCTCATCCCTCTTGCCAATACTGCGTCCAAACAAGGCCTTAGTGCAATGAGTTTATTCTCCCATGAATCTCATTATTTTCTTTTTTATTCTCCCATACCAAATTAAGTTAATCAATACAAGATGGCCTGTTCACAAGTCCAGATTCAAATCCGACCAACCAAACAGGTCTTAGTGAACGTTTTAGACATAAATCACCTACAATGTGATCAAGGATGGAGTCAAATGGGGCAAGTGGTGGCGGCCGGCACCACAAAGTTTTCAAAAAAATGTAATTATTATATAGAAAATAAACATTCATCCGTGAATTATATAAATTCGCCACCAGTAAATTGATTAAGCAAATATATTTTCGGCACTACTAAAGTAAAATTTTAGCTCTGTCCCTGTGATCCATGCATTCAAACCCCTAATATATATGATTAATTAAGTTGACTAATTAAAAAGTGATGGTATGTTTCTTTCCAACCGAGCATATGTTTCATGTGGGGACAGACAAGGAAATTAAGATTGCACCAATGGGGTCCCACAAACAGCCACATGCGTTGGACTTTGTCTCCGGCACATTTCTGGAGGGTGTGTTTGGTTCGATCTACCCTAGACATCGAACCCACGTTTCAAAATACTCTACTCTACTTTTCCCTAGCTATGACACCATTAATGATTTAAGCATAATCAGAAGTCGTTGTAAACAATAGTATATATCCAAAGAAGTCCATATGAACCCCAAGGTCGTCGAGAATCGGAACTTAAGGGTTTGTTTTCACCTACCATCTCATATTCAAAACTTTTCAAATGCTATTAATTCATTTGGGGACTATTGTCTCTATAAAATTTTGCTCTGAGTTTAATTGAGTTTCTTGCAAGTGGACCCCACGACTGAACCCCAGGTTTCCCTAAGAATCAAATCACCATGACACCATTAATGATTTAAGCATAATCAAAAGGCGACATTAATAAGGAAAATGCTTACCTCAGCCCTTAAGGCGGAAGGCGGAGGATAATATGTAAAAAAATGTATCAATATCCGAGAAAATTGTATTCATGAAATATGTATTGATATCCGAACTTATTTTTCATTACATGCATATAATCCTCCGCCTAAGGGATGGTCCAGATTTCTCCTTCCCTCTCTCTAAAATATGGACCGTTCAAATTAAACACTTTTGGACGGTGCCAGCACCCAAGTTTTTCTCCAAATAAGTCCATATGATCAACTCCAAAGTGGTCAAGAACCGGAACTGAGGATTTGTTCCCACCTACGATTTTGTGTTCGAAACTTTTCAGATGCTATCAACTTTATTAGAGCAAGTCCACATAAAATTTTGCTCTGACTTCCTGAAATTGAACCTCCAAAATTAGTCAGAGTGCGATAAAGCCGGTCCGGACTGAGTTATAAAAAAAGAAAAGAGAAAGTCCATAGGAAGAAAAGTCCATATGAAGACTTTGGTATCGGCAAAAACACTGGACCGTTGATGATGTAGATAGTGGGCTAGTGTTGAAGGGAGATGTTGGATTATCGGTGGGCCGTGTCACGTGAACAGCACGTGAAGTGGAAAAATTCGTCCACGAGCCCGACACAGAGGTGCAAAAAGTAAGGGTGTGTTTTCTTTTGAGTTATTATTGCACGGAAATTGCAAGAGAAAAACTTGTGGTCGAAGGAATTTCTAGTAAGAGACTAGAAATTGAGAGCTTGGTAAACATAGAAGCTCTCCGAACACCATCTCTAGTGTTGTGGGTCCGTTACTCTCCCTACTCGGTACATACCGGCTTAGGAGGTAAGTCAGGGAAAACTCCGGGTCCCGAGTCTTCCGACTCAAGCCAAAAATTAGGGATCCCAAACTTGATTAGTCCTCTTATATTAGATTAGTCCTCAAGGGACGAGTGGGAAGTGTTGCGCCCAATCTACTGTGCAGCGTGCTACGCAGCAAAATGGCATAGTTTTGGTCTTTTTTTGTTCCTCCCATTTCTGTGAGCAAGGGTTCTGTTTGGCACCCTTATTTCCCAAGTAAATTGTACCTGAACGTGCATTTGTGAATGTGGCGCCGACCTGGACGTAAATTGTAGAAATGGGATGTACCGGCCGGTAAATGCCCCATTTCAAAAAACAAAAGTCTTGCCACACATAAGAGTATTGCTAGTATTCCCCTCCCCTTCCCCCGACTCGATGTATCAATTGTCGAGTTTCTCTATATATTGAATATTTTTTCCATTTCAAAACAAAAGAGGATTGCTATTTTATTTTTATTTCTATTTTTTTTGAAGGGAAGTATTGCTAGTTGTTGACAACACAAGACGTGGGGTGGGTTCATGACAGTTCTAGCATTTGTACTAATTGAATGTCGGTAGATCCTGATTGAGGAAATTCAAAATTTATAAGGGGAGAGAGAGAGTAAAAACATATGCAAATTTGTTCGCCTTCGTAAAACACTCACTCTGATTGATGGAAAATATGTAGGGTCCACGGAATCAATACATTTTTTTTGGTAATTATGGTGTTAGTTTGTGGTGGACCCTATACCTTTTTCTACCAATCAGAGTGAGGATTTTATGAGGGTGAAAAAATATGAACTCGAGTAAAAATGCCTAGCTAGTATTTCTTTGAAAAAGTGGTGGTTGGAAAATAAATACAGAAAATCCTTCTCCCAATTAAGGTTCTCAATATTGAACCGGCTAGAGTATCCATTTTTCCTCTAGTCAGGAGAAAATTTTCAGTGCCGAACAAGTACTACGTGGCGGTATCCATCGCGCATCTCGGCCATCCAAAAAAGTTTTGGATGGTCCGGATTTTAAATAGACTCTTACCGGTAAGAGTATCACCAGTAAGAGTTTATTCAAAATCCGGACCGTCCAAAACACTTTTGGACGGCTGTGATGGGATGTTGTGGGTACCACGTAAGGCGCCACGTGTATCCGCCTGTCACTGACAAATTCCTCTAGTCAGAGTCTTGTCACCTAATCTCTGCCTTTAACAACAATTCATTGTCTGTAATTCATGAACTGATTTTGTTTTGTGAGTTTTGTGCTTTCCCTCTTTGCGTACAGCATTATATTGAATTGAATCTCAGGAATGAACAATTTGGTGGGCCGAAAGTATAGGCCCATGACAATTCTGATGCCAAAGTTTGTGCTACCATAACCAAGACAATGTTCCCTCCAGGGTGAGCGACATACGCCCTAGTGCAAAATTGTGTGGGCCTACGCGCATGGTCACGTCGTGCGCTGGGATACTAAGTGATTGAATTCCACATAATTGTGCGGTGATTAAGAGTTTAGCTAGGATGCCGATGTGCCTCAGGACCACAGAATAGTTAATCCTCCTAGTTTCCGAGTCACCGTCGTTCCATTGGGGATATTTAAGCTGTGGACATGAGCTAGGTCATGCAGAGCCAAAGGTGAATTGATCTCTGCTACCGATCGGGCCAGATCTAGAATGGAGGCCACTCTATGTAGCGTGAAATCGTTTTTTACATGATTTAGAGTAAATGATCTAATAAGTTACTCGAACTGGGCTTATATTTGAATTGTGCTCAATCCCACAAATCTAAACAACCCGCTACTTGACTCGCTAAGGTTTTTTTCTTTTTTATTGATAATGCAGGGTGTCCCGGTCAACTTGCGCACACCTTGAACTATAATCCCTACAGTCCCTCCCCAGTCGTTTCACATACTTACGCGTAGGGGTGAGGTGGCTAACAACTAACAAGATAAGCTGCTCGTGTAGTGAACCCAAGCACACTAGAAGGCCCGAAGTGGGAAACCCCTACATGGTGGGAAGTGTGGTGGATGCCTTGAATTGGCACTCCATGAGAACCATAACGACATGGGCTGGTTGGTTAACGGTGTAATAGTTTTTGAGCAGAGGGTAAAATTTGTAAGTTCATTTAATCCACTTAACTAGGCAATTGCTGACTAGTGAGGAACAAGAGGATGCTTTTAAGCGCGCGCGCGCACAACCCAAACTTCCCGATTAACAAATGGTTTAGAGAAGAATGGTTCTGCAACCACCCCCGCCGCAATTTTCTTCCCTTCCCCAGCAGATTTCTTGTCGCTCCCCTCTCTATTCCTCCTCCTCCCTCCTCCTCCCTCTTCCACGGTTGTGCGGTGATTGAGACTCTCATCCTCAGCAGAGAAGTTCTCTCACTCACCCCATCATTTTTGGACGGTGATAACCCAGAATTTGATTTTTCCAGATCAGGAATTTTTGGCCCTCGGATCCGATCAACCTAGGCGGCAGATCAGTGGATTCTCCAGCAACAAGGGTGGTGGCGCCAGGTAGCAACACCTGTGGTGGGTTGAAGCGACGGTGAGCTCCAATGTTCGATGTGATTCCTCTAACTTCCTCCGGCCACGTACATGAGCAGACCAGTAATCTCCAACATAAACAATTGTTAATTTCTTACTGATCTTTATTTTGTTGTTTATCTTTTCGTTCAAACCTTCTGGGACCTTTGTTATATTCCGGGACTGGTGAGTCCCTTGTCATATTTGGTTTATGAGTATATGATTCGTTTACTAAAAAAATGTGTTAGGTTAGTCCCCTGTATTTCCGGGACCGGTGAGTCACTTGTTGCCAAATTTCATACCAAAAAAGACTTCATCAAAATTTAACATCAATTTTGGCTAACCGGTGGATGGCCTTTTGCCATTTTTTTTTTCCCCTAAATTTTGACAAAGGCAAGGGATTTGACCTGAAGGTAGACTAGCCCTTAAGACCAAAACCACTATAGAATTTACTTTAAAAGTTGATTCTTTAAAATCTAAGGTTAAATATCAAAATTTTAACGGAGATTAAACAAAAAAAAAATCAAGTTTTTAACGGCGAACCAGTTCAATCAAATGACACTTCATCATTAATCCTTGTAACAACCACTATCAAAATCGGAGAACCATAGAGTAGAGCATCTGCTGCTACCAATATGTTACTCCTCATCCGAATACATGCAGCCAGACACCACAATTCTGCTCCACAACAATTGACATCGGGTGCAACATGAAAGCCAACCACAGCTACAATCAAAATGCATAAAAGCAAGACAGAAAAACAGTTACTGAATAATTTCGTGCCAAAATTTTCCAATAATAAAGCATTTACACATCATTAATAATGGTCCACCAAATGAGCAAAGTACAACATATCCTGGAGATCAACTCTATCGGGCGTATTACCTGTTTTGACTTGTCAAAAAATAAAAAACCCTAGCGTAGAGCACCCCTCAACCCCGGAGTATAAACCTCCGACGTTGCGAAGCATTGCAAACCGAAAAAACTTCTTGTCCAGGATCTCAAATGCAAGCGAAAGCTAGTATTCAACAACTTAGGGAAACCCTATGTCTATAACTTGTACACATTTGCAAGGGAAAATGCATTCCACAATTAGGTGGAGAGGTTGAACTAACGGCCTAAAGAAGCACCAAATCTCAAAGCAACAAAAAAGAGGATCTCACCATATAACTTGCACAAAACTTTGAATCATCTTCCTTGATGAGCGACCTTTGACTCATTAACCCAGTACCATTATACAAAGCCGCAGAATGGATTTGTAACACTTTGATCACCCAGGCAAAGTTTAAAAGGATGGCTTTGTGACAAGTTGCATTCAAATTATCTGGTCAGGCGGTAAGGTTCATAAATGATGCCTCAAGTTTCTCGATTTTCCCATTTGAAGAAATAAACTCTGGCTTGTGAAGATCTTCGAGATGGTTTGCGCCACCATTTTCGGGGTTCTTGTGTGTCTGGTTGTAAACTGAGTTTGGTATGGCAGAGCTGCGGCTTCCTTCGAAGTAAGTGGAGTACGGGAAGTATTCAGCACATCGCACCTTCCATCCTACAAGAAAGAATCAATTTCAGCACCCCTGTTGTAATTGGTGTTGAATCAGAGGGAGAGAGAGAGAGAGAGGTATCTGAAATTATATTTGTATTTTCCACAAATAAAAGTTCGATCAGTATAACAAACAGTTAACTAGCTCTGAAGTCTGGCTTTTCCATATGCCCTCCTTTCCCAATGTTAAACCATGGAATTCTACTAGAACAGCGTACTAGGCAATCTCACACATCTCAGTTCATGTTGCAGACTTACTCAATGCAGCGTCTCGGTCATTCAAAGCTGAGCCAAGAAGTTTGTGAACTGCAATGCCATCTTTGAGTTTCCATTCCCTGACTGGTCCAAGTGCTCCATTCCTGATTTAATGAAACACATGCAGAGTCTCAATGTTCAATTATAGCCCAAAGGTATCAAAACCAAAAACTGCCATCCAAAAAATAATTTTAAAATACAAGTTTAAGCGGCACTTAATATAATCAGAAACAGTACCCTGACACCAGGTTGTTTGGTGAATCCTCTAGTAATTTGATAGCCTCAGCCTTGTTGCTAGGATCCAATACATGTAGCATTTCTGCAACTGCTGCTCTATGCATCAAGGAATCTGCAAAATATTGTATAACATGAAATACTGCAAAATCAAAGGCCATCAGTTTGAGTGCACATTAGATAAGGTAGATGATGACCTTTATGTTTTTCTAGGAAAAGGATGTTTGCCTCGATAAGAGATTTCTCATGCAATTCACTGCAGAAAAATTAACAAAAAGTACATTGAGCCATCATTACAATTTTGATGAGACCCAATCATGATAACAAAAGCAGTATCCAATAGAACCTGAAAGTAGGTCGCTCTGCTTCTAAGACGGCCCAAATTAGTTTCTCAGTGTCGGTCACTGGAGTAGGCATAGAACCCAATTTATGGAAGAACCTTATCTGCCAAAAAAAAAGACACAAGGTTCACATTCATATAAACCTAGACAGGAGAGAAGGAAATAAAAAGGGCATGTGTAATTCTAATGTAAAGATTGTAAACACTAAATGCCAGGCATATTCCAAGTAGCTAAATGACAGACGCATACCAAGCAGCGATGTGAGTCCGGGTTTTCAGCATCCAACCGTACAAGTTGCTTTAGAGCCTTCAGGGAAAAGAAAATAAGAAAAATGCATTCAGTCACTTCGTAAAATAGTAGAAATAACACATGCACAGTTTCTAAAAACTTGATGAATATGTTGTCACTTGAGAAATTTATGCCGACTGGTAGTTGTCGGTCATCAACTAAATTGACTGCTATAACTTTCAGATGATATAGTACAAGCCAAGAACATGACTGAATGAATTTAATATCAAAATCAAATTGTCACGAGTTCCACACTAAGCCATGATACTACCTGAAAAGCGAGTAGAGTTCTTTGTTTTCTCATATTTAGTTCAAAGGAGAGCAAGTGTGTCTCTAAGGAATCAGCCGAGTGATTCTGAAGCAGCTTCAAGTACTTAGTAGCTTCCAACAGCGGATCTTCAACCTATGTCATTCAACATACCAAGTTAAGAAAGATGTCTACATAAGAATCATAAAATGCACAAAAGCTCCATAAGCAGCCAGAAAACTGGTAAACTAAGAAGCAGAATCCAAAAGGTCAAATAACACAGGGGCAGAAACAACCTGCAGCAGCTTCTCCCCATTTGGATCCGGATCAACTGGTTTGGCATTTCGTTTTCCAGACTTCGAGACAACACTAACATTTGTTTCTTCATTTTTCACTTCTGCCTCCTAAGAAAATCAAGAATATTAGGATGCACATATGCAAGTTATCCATGCCAAAAATTTCTGCGATGCTAGTGAAACAAAATTACTTTCTTAGCTCGAGCTTCTGCCTTCCTCTGCTTTTGCCTCAATTTCTTCTTTTGAGAAGCAGGTAACTTTGACATTTCATCATCTTCTTCAGCAGCTGACTTTGAAGGTGAGTCATACAGTCTTATATAGCACCTGCACCTCAATTCAGACGATCGTAAATATCGAGAGGAAAAAACAAAAAAAAAACAAAAATCAGGGTCCAGCTGATCGATGAACAATTAATATTCCGATTGAAGAAAGAAAAAGTAGTGCATATGGAGTCTAGATCCAAACATCCCCAAATTGTTATTGAAATCTCATAAACACAATGAGTATCATAATGCAATTGCATTAAAATGCTAGTAGTTGTTGAAACAGGAAATAAACTAATAACACCCACTATCATATCAGTCATGGTCCGACTAGCTGAACATAGTGAAAGTTTAACCTGATAGCTCCAGCTGCTGCTTTACGAAAATAATTGTGCGAATGCAACCTATCTTGAAATTTCATCAGTTCTACATAGGTTCGCAGGGTCATTTTTCTTAAGCAATAGGAGTGGAAATCAAACTGATCTTCAGTTATATCTGCATAATGTTTCTCCACAGCTAAGAATTTTTTCAATGCTCGACCAAGATCACCTTGGCGGAAGTAGCTTTCTCCAGAAGCAAGTTCATACCTTCCAAAGCAAGATTTCGTTATTAGTAAGTGTTCTATTTAGCAAATGGTCCAACACAAAACCAACAGAAAATGGCATTTGGCTCCAAACTAGACATACCACATGCATTGCATATCGTGAAGATTATTGTGCGGATCCCCATCTTTTGTGAACAACACAGCAGTCTTCTCTGCCAATGCCACCTTCAAGGAATATTGTCCCATACGAAAGCAAAATCAACATAAGAAGAGTCGGCAAAGAACTATGAGATAATGACCTGTTTTGAGAATTTACTGTACAATCCAAAGAAGAACATTAAAATGTATATCTCTAACCTGATCAGCCTGTAGCATACGCTTAACACAGTCACTATTCACATACCGATCAGCAAGATCCATGCACCTAGCTTCATCTGCCAGAGCAGCAGCAGCAACCAAGTCACCAGCATGCTTCAATATACGGGCCTGTGATCAATAGCAACATTGCCATTTTGAAATAGAACCACAAAAACTTACCCAAATCTCATGAAAGGTCTTAAAGCACCCAACTCAAAACCAATTGGCAATGAATGGAGAGGCCGCCCAGGCTCATATACTAGCTTTGGAGGTTGTAATTCACCAATGTGGGACAAACACTAACACTCTCCCGCACGTGCGACCCCTGACCCGCACGTGGAGAGACAGACAACGGATCCATAACATAGGGATCCCAACACATCGAAACAAGGTGCACTTAATTATGTTACCAAAAGGCATTATAAATCAAACAAAAGATGGTTCCTCGCGTGGAAGACAAGCTTCAGACGGTCAATAAAACTGAGAACATATGTGTCAATATTTGGCGAAACAACTAAAGTGGAATATCACAACGTATTAATATTTGCAAACCTTGACCGAATATAAATCAATCACAGTTGGAGTGTGTTTGATAGCCTCGTCTATTTTTACAAGGGCAATATCATGTTGTCCCCGTCTGTCATAATGCTGCACAAAAACACAATTCTCAACTAATTGACAACAATGATGACACTAGTAAAATGAAAATGTAAAGAGGCACGTTTGATGCTGACTAATTATACATATGAATACAGAAGACCTTTACCTGAGCCAAATAGAACAAAGCCCACAGCAATGTTGAAGGAGGCTCCTCCTCAGTCCTGCACACCAGATGGAATGCAAGCGTGGTAATGAAGACTACTGCTAACTTTGAACTTAGTACAATTTAAGAACTGAAATACCATGTCCAACATGGTTACGTCATTAGTAAGCATGTATGAGTGCAATAAACTACTGTATCAGGAGAAATCTAAGTTAACAAACGGTGTGCCCAAACCATTTAACAATTCTCTTGGTTTGTCTAAGGTTTACATCAGGTACTTACATTTCCAATGCCCATACCCATGTTACGTATCTGACAGAAGTTCAATAGCCAAGGGACCCACACAGAGAGAGAGGTCTCTCCTTCTCACCCATGTTACGTATCTGACAGAGGTTCAATTGCACCCACACACACACACACACACACACACACACACACACACACAGAGAGAGAGAGAGAGAGAGGCCTCTCCTCTCTTTTCCAAAATAAAACTTATAAAAGAGTTGAGGACATAAAAGTCATACCTCCCGGGGTATCCACCAGTTGTCCTAACAGAATGCTCCAACTCAAGAATCAGTTGCTCTAGAATGTCTGCCTGGATAAGAAATACAAAACCTAGATAGACGCTAATGGAAAGAAAACTCCCATCAAATAAACAGCAAAGAGGTTTTCAACACTCTTTAATCAGATACACATTACAAGGGACAGCACTAACCTTTCCAGGATGATCATACAAAGGAGACAGATCAGAGAATAATGAAGGAACTCCCTAAATAGATCACAAAGAGAAACTGTAAGCTTTGACTCGTTAGCCGCCTAACCAGTTGGAGTAATAGAAGTAAAAACTAAGGATACCTTCCTCAGGAGAGGCCTGATGTAGTTATCAGCCGCTTCCCGGAACTTTTCACCATTTAGAAAATCAAGTGGTATCCTCTGAAACGAAGGGGAAAAAGTTATGCAGAGTCCAGAAAACAACTTGTACATGTAAAGACACTGGGTACAAGTTGAAACCTGTTCCCAGAGACACATTCATACCAAAAATTCCTAAGATAAAATGATGCATCAATAATTCAATACAAAATCTAGAAAGAGAGAAAAAAAAAAAAAAGGACTTTAATTAAGTATCAGAAAGGCTCATGCAATCCTGAAACTGATAAGCGATAGCTGATAAGGAGCAACTATATCATACTTCCCCCGACCCTGGTCGCTGGCATGCACAATTATATCTATACAACTATAGTAACGTCACCATAAGAAGATTAGAAGTTGCACAGCACACACAAGCCCACATAGAATGTCTTTATTGTTCTAAAAATCGGTCAAGTCAGCCGACTAGTCGGCCCAAAGTCGCTAGTCGGAGGTCCCCCGACTTGATCAAAACCCGACTAGTCGGGCAAAAGTCGGCGATTAGTCAGCCAAGTCAGCGATTGGTCGGCCAAGTTGGCGATTAGTCGACTAAAAGTTGCTAGTCGGCAGCTGGCCGACCTGGGACCGACTAGCGTCTTTTAGAACCTTGCTTTATATTTGGTTTTCTGGAATAGCAGCAGCTTAGCAGTTCGTTAGCAGTTGCCACATGTTTTACCCCCCCAAAAAAATACAAAAAATAATTTCCCATTCTGCGCCCAATCTTGTCAGTAACCAGAAATGAAGGGGCTAAGTCACCTTAACAGCAGATGACCGACTGTATTGCTGCCCAAGAGATTTATACAACGTCTCCAATCGATCAACTTCCTCAGATGAATAGCAGTGGCTTTTTGATGATAGACCCACACACTTCTGTAGTCCCTCATAATACCTAAAACCAGAAGAAGTAAAAAGAGAACGTGGAAAGTGTAAATAACACTTCAAACCAACACGCAAGTCGTAACACAAACAGAGGAGCACCCTGCCCCATCTTTTGGGATTGGGTGGGATGGGCACAGGGTTCACACGTCACTTTTTTCATTGACATCCAAATGTGAAAGACAAATGAGAGGAAGCGAAAACAGGGGGATGGTTATCCATAAAAAGAATATTGAGTTTAGGCAAAGTATAATCGGAAATATGCAACTCTAGAGGAGAAAGTTTGAGGTCCGTTCATGAACGAAATCCTTGACATCTAAGTATGATGAACACATGCAAACTTAGATATAGGATCATGAAATGAATAAGATGACATAAGCCCTGGAATCGGGCCGAATCAGAAAAACCTGAGCATGGGCCCACATGGATTAGAAATTCTCGCTAGTTTTCGTTGGAGGCTCGGGTGTGGTGGGGGTGATATTCCCAGAAAAGCTAAACAGTCATCAGTCCTCAGAACCAGGAGATTAGATATTTGGGGCTCGGTTATTCAAATATTTCAATGCTATGATGACAAACGAACATAAACTCATATGGAGCACAAATTTTAAGATCAACAGATACATCTCTACCGGAATCAATTCTCATCACAAGTTAAATCAGTTTTAAGCCTTATAACCAGAGACATACAAAAATAACTAGTTGTGGCTGTACAGTTCAAATCTTTCAACTTCCATTGTGATTACACAAAAATAAACTCATCTAGAGCACAAATTTTAGATCAACAGAATCCCTAGCGCAATATATTCATCCCCGAGTGAAAAAAAAAAATGATATTGGAAATTTCAACTATTGGTTGAGACACAAACACTTTCTATATAGATAGATGGTCACAGCTACACAAAAACCCTTGAACATTGTCATATACCTGTAATTGTCTGGGTTCATAGAAAGCAGCATTCTGTACAATTTTTCACCATCTTCTAAGCTACCAAGCTTCACAAGAAGCGAAACTTCATGCTCCTTGAAGGCTAGTTTATCAACCTACAAGAACAAGTATGGAAAGAAGTTTCACATTTGAGTAAGTTCTCTCATGCATCGATAGTCTAGAACACGCAAACTATATCGAAAATACTTACAATTTTGAACTCCTTCTTGTGCAGTTCCTCTAGAGCTCTCTCTAGAAAGCTACATTCTTCCATTAACGAAATCTGGAGGAAAACAATCCCGAATAAAACAATTATGTGTCCGAGAACATAGTCATTTTTGCAGCTCAAATGACAAAATAAATAAATAAATAAAGATCTCAGATAACCACCATCTTTAATAGACCCATGACATCTTGGTTTTACACTTCCGTCAATTAATTAGACTTGAATTGGTGGACAAAGACAAATAATCTCCCACGAAGGAAACAAAATTAGCCACTCATCATTACAAACTCGGCTTTAGATCAATATCCAATTTACTATTTGGAAAATGGGAGTCTTCTCAAATATCAGAACTTAGCGTGTTCCATATACAGTACAGTACTATGGTAACGAGACCAGGAAATGTGTGCACATACAGGCAACATCATTCTGCATATTTATGAGTACAACTTAAGCCTATAGCACCGTATCTACTCCAAGCACTCCATAAGTGGAGAACTCGGGAAAAGATGTAATAATGACTGTGTCTCATAGTTATTACCTTGTATAACAGCATTTCCCCATGCTCACAACGTTCATTATCTGGAGGATAATCATCATCCAGTGTCCCTTCATATGCTTCAAGGATATCAATTGCTTTTGAAGCACTAGAAAATAAACCAAAGATAAATAGTAGTAAATATATAAAAGAAGAACAAAATGACGCGTCAAAATTTCGTTCCCCACATAAGATAATGCAGTTACCACATACAACAAAAGTACATAATCGTCCACCCAAAAAAATGCGGAGTATACACTAACTCCAAAAAAGGTCACTACAGCCGTCAAGAGAAATCATAATTTCAAGCAAGTCCAAAGAACCTTTATAGAAAGGAAACAGGCAGTAATAACTGGTAATAAGAAATCACGAAAGGCAATCACATAACACACTAAACAAAATCTGCTGAAGTTTTCCAGGTTTCCATCCAGACAGGGGACTTTAGGAGGGGCAAGATGTACTCATAAACATCTCCAGGTGAGGCCCTTGAAATGCAGTCCTTCACAGAGAGACTCGAGTGCGAGGAACATTGGCGTTCATCGACATGAGAACCGCTCCATGCTTTACCCACCTAAAAAGCCGCAGCCTTTCAAAGATCAACGACAACAAGAGACCCATGATGACTCAATTTTACATTTTTCTTCTCTACAGTATTAAACAACTCAAAGCACCAAGGAAATGCAACCCATGAACAAAAAGAAGTATCAGCCCTAACAACCAAAAACAAAGGATAAAAGAAGCAAAAAGGCCTGCCTTAGTTATTGATGAAGGGCATCTACAAAACTTACACTGGAGTCAACACTTGGAGACACCTTCCCAGCTAAATAAATGATAAAAACAACTATTAGGCCGAACTATAGACCATTGCATTCCTTGGGAAGCCCAATTGTGCTTTCTCTGATCCATCCACATCAGGCATAACAGCACACCCAACCAGGCCTTTCTCCTTCCCCAACCCTACCACTCCTCCCAACTACCCCAAACACCAACCCTACCTCTGTGAAGCACCCAAGTCGTCAAAAAACAAAGCATAGATAAAACTCCACAGCTCTCTAGCAACTCGACAATGACGAGAGATGACTAAATGAATCAGAATGAGAAGATGAGAGTCGGCCTCCCTGCCGCACTTATATATGCAGCAAAAAGAATGCCAATTCAATTTTTTTACAAGAACATCCAATAGGCATGAACTCCCCAGAATGAAGCAACAACGCAAAGAAACAAACATCATGCCAGCAAGCCAACATAATCATCGGTTACTCTAGTTACATAGTTTCACTAACATCTCTTTTAGCCTCACGAAAAATAGAAACTACAGAAAGTGGAAACAACAAAGAAAAATAAACTTAATAAATTGATGCTTATGTCCACATCAACAATTGGGATGCCCTGTCTGAAAAATACTAGTTCCATGATTCTACAGCTGGCATTGTGAATAGCACAGATCTGAAGAACAAGACACGTGTAATATATCAATTTTTCCGCATCACAGAATCATAACATACTTGGAATTTAAATGATGGGCAACAGCAAATCCGATCCAATTCATGCGATGATTTGGTTTTAGAGTCAGCAATTGTTGCCTCGTTTCAACAAAACCGGACAAGTCGCGCATTTGTGCCTGTAAAAGAAGGCAGAAAATTTAAGATAAAGCAAAAAGTGCAAGGAGGTAAATGCTTTTTACCTTGGTTGACAGTTACAGGGAAAAAAAATGAGGGGCCACTACGAAAAGGATGAAGTATAGCTTGGAAAGTGTAATCTAGCCTACCATTATAGAAAACAACTCATCAAGAACTAGGTTAAGCTTAGGCTTCAACATGTTCTAAATAATCGGCATTTCACGCCAAGGTTAATGCACCTATTACCCAACTTAAAATGAAAACCCAACTTTCTCAATTTCAAAAACAACAAATAGAAAAAGTTAAGAGCAAATTTCATATCCACCTGTAAAAGTGACAAATCCCGCAATATTTCAATGTTGTCTGGATCAATTCTTAGGGCATTCCGGTAGCATTTAATTGCCTCCCTATATTCTCTGTCTGACCGGTACAGGAGACCGTAAACATGCCAGCAAACATGACTTTTAAGGTCATTCTACATTTACAATAGAACACACCATTAATAAGTTCCAATGAGACAATAGCCATACTAATTGGGTAAATGGAATTAAAAAAAAAAAAAAGAGGGCGAAGTCAGAATTCGAACCTTTAGTCCAAGCCGAACAAGTTCATATGCTTCTGCTTTGCGGTCCATGCAATTTAACGTCAAACCCTTCATTGATAAAGTTTCTGGTAGCCAAGAAAGAAAACAGATAAAACACTTGATGCAAAAAATACCATCTAACAAGAAAATGACAAACATCCAACAAGAGAAAAAGAAAAGATCACTCTTTGCAGCATTTATTTCACTTTTAACCCCTATCTGGGGGTTTGTTTCTTTTTCTGTTTGCTGATTGGAAGGAGGGTAAGTACAAATATTGGAAAGCATTTCCGTATAGTTTATAACAGCCTCTCATGCACCAAACGAAAAGACAGACTCCAATTGAGAAAGGTAAGGAAGAAGGGCAGGTCTAGATAGAGGTGAAAGCTGATAGTTTCGGGGATAGAGTACAATACAAGAGTACTCAATCTTCAATCCGAATTTCTTTTTGGTACAAAATCGTCCACAGAGATCAAAAGGATGTTCATCTTGAGTCCTTAACGGCAGGTAGAAAACCATGGAAAACATTAGAGTACCCAATCAAGTTGTTGATTTATGAATGACTTCCATGTCCTACAATATTTAAATATGTCTCGTGCCATAATCATTTCCATACTTCAGAGTCGTCAACTCTTACATGGTGATACGGCAAGAGTTCTAATCTCGGAGAGGTTCTTCTCTCCCATACCAGTACCTAGGAAAGGGAGAAATACTTCATAATTCTCAAATTTAATTCTTGCACCAAAAAAGGGGGAAAAACGTATGAAACCCAGTATCATAAGAATTCTAGTTGCTACAAAACTAAAGTACAGTAGTACAGTTGTTTTAGTCTGATATTTCAGAGCACATACTTGGCTTGCCAGCGTCAAGGATTTAGATAAAACCCTCAGCTACCAAATTATCCGTACTTAAGATATTAGTAAAGCAAAGTCCGTTACCGACAGGGCTTTCCCTTGGTCTGATAAACTTCAAAAAAAAAAAACACAGTTAAGGAACTGGCACATTTTATTTCAAATTATGGAGCCACAAAACATTATACTCCTAAACTATATAAAGTAGATACAGAAACCCACTAAGGACAGAAATGCCTCATTTTGCTTTGACTTTTAAACTGGAACAGGAGCCTTGATAGTTCCATTCCACACTTTCCACATATGAAACAGGAGAAAGAACACACTATAACCACTAAAAACGAACTCCATAGAAAGAAGGCAGTGTTTAATCACAAAATAGAGTATCTGAAATATCAATGTTCACAGGACTACATATGGAAATTGCATGAAGTTTCCACACCTCCATGATCTGGAAATTTTTTGAGGATAGCATCAGCCGCTTTCAGGCCTTTCTTATACTGCTTAGTTTCATACGATTTCTGCAAAGATGAGGAAAATTAACAAGAGTGTTTCTTTAGTAACAGCATTATCTAATCCAAAATATCAAACATGATTACAATCAAAGAGATAAAGCGACGTGATAAATGAACCAACAAATTATAGTAGTATTTCTTTGTTCATCTTCAATCCGAAATAAACCTCTGAAATTAGATAGTTGCAAGATATATCGTCATCAATTTTCCAACTTCCATGCTATCAAGAATTAGTTTAAAAAATTAACAAAAAATTCTATGAGTGACAACTTTTCACTGGTGGATGTAGATAATTTAAAAGGGAAAAAATAAACCACTATTAAAATTGAACTTTAATTGTAAGCGGAACTTTTCCCTGAATTTTAATCAAGCACGCCAGCTAAACCATATCACTGCAGAGATGACACAAAAGTTCAAGACCCTTTGTTGAGCAATGCTGATTTAGGATGATTTGAAAACAGGTTGTAGTTTGAGTTCATTTTATATAATTCAAAAGTGATGCAGGGATCCCAGCAACCTATCGTACTACTAAGGAATCAGGCCCTTTTGTTGTTTCAATAAAGCTGACAGCCCAGCACCAAGATTATCTCCCCACGAACCCATTGTCTATTGTCAACATATAGAACAGGGTATGCTTTAAAATTTCATCTTTTACATGGTTCAGCAAAGGATTTCAGACATGTATGGTAGATCCAGCATCCAACTACCAAAATATAAATGTATGGGACATAACATACAATAATGCATCAGCATTGTGTGGCTAGAGCCTCCCTTACACTAGCAAAACATGAATCCAGAGTCATATGCCTAATAACATAAACCCAACTTCATACGGAACAAAGGCAGTGCAGAACAAGTTCTAACTTGCCCAACAAGGCTAATAAAACCAAATTAGAAACAAAAACACTTTATTCAACATATTACCACTCTATCTCAAATACTTTCCACGAAAGATAACACATTTATTCCCATTTCCAAGGAAATAGCTTCACACTGAACCACTGGAACAACTTGGCAAGTCTGTGAAGTGGACTAATCTATGTACTCGTATATCTTTACAATACAAATATATCCTTTAATGAGCTCTGCGTTGAACTAGGTAAAATTAGCAGCTTCAATATGTTTCACATCAAAACCCAAAGCACCCGTAGTAAAAAGAATTCCAATGAAAACCAAAATGCACACTCGATTGTCCTACTAACAATCCAGAGACAGTCAAACTCATACAGTTACACAACCATCAGCACAGAAAATCAAATATTGAAGTACGGGGGAGTAATTGAACTTTTACACTATTCCAATAGATCACATTACCACTCTATATCAAATATTTTCCACGAAAGATAACACCTTCTATTCTTTATTCGCGTTTCTGATGAAATATATTTATAATGAACCACTGGAAAGACTTATCATGTCTGTTCAGTTGACTTATCTATGTACCCACATATCTTTGCACTAAAAATCTATTCTTTAAAAAGCTCAGCCAAATTATACATGCATTAACCTATGCAAAATTAGCACCGTTTTTCACATCAGAACCCCAAAAACTGCACGCTCCATTGCCATACTAATAATCAAGAGACAGTCAAACTTATAAAATTACGCAACCACTGGCAGAGAAAATCTAGGGTTTTTAGTCATAAAAACGAAGTAAGAATAGAGTAATTGAACTCTTAACACTATTCCAACAGATGCACGGAGAGAGAATCGCAGAGCTTACGACGATGAGTTTGAAGAGGTTGGCCTCTTTGGGAGGAAGCGAAGCGCCCATTGTTGTTGCAGAGACGACGGTCAGAGAGAGGGCAGTGACGGAGGAGAGAGAGAATCAAAGATTGAAGGTATGTACGGGGAAGTCTTTCTTTTATAAGGGCTGCGGAAGAAGAAGAAGAGAGAGAGAGAGAGAGAGTGGTGGTGGTGGCGTTTATCTGCTGCAACCCTACGGAGAAGTGAACGAGAAACTAGAAGGCAAAGGAAGGGATGTAGTACAGTAGTAGTAGTAGTAGTAGACCAGATGTGAGGGTCTCAAGGGGGTAGGTTGGTAATTTCAGAGTGGTTGGCTGGCAGAAACAATTTTTCCACCACTCTCACCTTTTCTTTCGCACCCCACTTTTTTTTGTTTTTTGAATTTTCTGTTTTTCTCCCCGTACTTTCGTAATTCCCATTCTAACCTTGTCTCAACAGCATCACTTTTCGCTATCCCTAGCTACTCTTCTTTCTCTCTTTAGTTTAGACGGTTTCGACATCGAAGCTGTTTTTTATTTTATTCTTCATACTTCTTATTGTTTATGTTTTTTATGTTGTAAACTGTTTTGTTATTAATATAATATATTTATGTGTTGTTTAAAAAAAATTACCCAAAATTGTTGGAGAAAAAAACCTGACTTTGATACTAGGGGTGGGCGTCGGGTCGGGTCGTGTTCGTGTCGTGTCAAATCGGGTTTGTATCGAAATGACCTGCATTACTAATCGTGTCGAAAAACTTAACCCTAACCCGACCTGCTAATAATAGTGTCGTGTTCGGATTGACACGATTAACTTGTAAATGACCTATTTAGATAAATTTGACCCGAACACGACACGAAATGACACGGTTAATTCGGGTTAATTCTCAGGTTATGCGGGTTAATTCGTGTCATTCTCGAGTTACCGTGTCGACACGAATAGACGAACAGGTTAATTCGTGTCATTCTTGGGTTATGCGGGTTGAACCCGAACCTGACCTATTTATTAATCGTGTTCTCGGGTCGTATCATATACGTGTTTCGTGTCAGAAATACTCAACACTAACCTGCTAATTTCGTGTCGTGTCCTAAATTTCCACCCCTACTTTATACTTTGCATAGAAAATATAATGTGGGTGCCTATGACTAGGGTTAACTAAGCGTGTTGTGCACTTGACCATGTGTTTTTGGCAAATTTTATTCGTATCTCACTTTTTGCTGCATGCAACCTACTAAAAATAATAATACATGTTTAGGAAAAAATTGCCCTCTTGCGAAGTGACGGTGTTAACCCTCAAACTACTAAATGCAACCCACCACACACCCCAATGCAAACCCATCTTCTTCCTCTTCTTCTTTTTTTCAAGATGAAATTGAGCAAGAAATGGAGGAAATTGAAACTCTACTACTAGAGGAAGCAAATGTGATTTCAAAGACTATGGAAGTGATTTCAAACACCATGGAAGTGGAGAACGAAGGTTGCATCCCTCCGGACATGAAAATTTTCAAGAAAACCCTGCAACAAAAGGTAAGATTCAAACTATTTGTTTGCTGGTTCGACAGAGTCGGGCTGACAATCCCACAAAACGTAATACAATTCAGGAGCTAGGATATGGTTGGAATTTTATAAATGATTTGATGAAAAAGGAGAGAACTTAGCATTCATCAAATGGAAATGAAATTCAATGGTTTTTAGTAGTAATTGTTCTGAACAATTGTTGAAATTCTCTCACAAGTGTCACTCATCTTCTCCTTCTCAGATCTACTTATCTCTTTAGGCAGAGAGCAGAGTGAGATTATTGAATTCGAAAAAACTAAAAATACTTTGTCACTGTGTTCGGTCGAGTCCGAAAAAATTAATACTCCTAGAGTATCTTGTTTAGTTTATATGAACAAATGGATATCCATATGTGATTTTATTTCCCTTTCATTTCCTTTTCTACTCACACATCAAATTTCCAAACATAGCCGAAGGTGTTGCATCCTCGTACGACAGCACACACGCCTCGTGGTTTATCTTGACTGGCACAAGAAGTGTATTGTTAGAAAAACATCGTCCTTCCGGTTGTAACTTCTAAGGTATCAACCCTTTGTGGAAGGCAAAGGAAAATTTACGTGCAATAACTTAGAAAGACAGTGTGCAAGGGTGTGAACAAAATCAAAAACCAAAAGCAATATAGATGATGTTACTGTACAAGTAGAAACTTGAGCAATACAAGCTCACTAGTGGAGACGGAGACTCTCTCAAATGACGGTAAACCAGCATCAGCCCTCTCATCTATGGACAAATTCACTCAGCGTTTATTAAGCTTAGAAGCTACAGTATTGTAAGCAAGATCTATATCCTCTTCCGTCATCTCAATTGTTTCATCACTGTCATAAGCTGCTTCATCACCCGTGATAGCTCCAGTTCTACCTTTGTAATCCTTCCTAGTTTCATCAGTTCTAGGCCCTTTCTTCTCCGCCAATGAATCATCCTTCAAATTTCGCAATTCAACCTCATATATTTGCTTACACGTCATGGCTTCCCTGCAAAGTTCTTCCTTGGATAGCAAAGCTGAACCATTTGAAGTGCTTTCAAGCTTTGCCAATTCCTCAACCACATGAGGGATAAAATTCCATTGCTCAGTCATTTGTTGGATGTCCTTCACAGAAATTCACCATACACAAATGGAAAGCAAGTCAAAAAGATTGCAACATATTTAGTTCTCTTCAATAAAATCAAGCACATTTAGTCAGCAGGTCTACGGTAACAAAATCAGCATGAATGCTTTTGAAAAAGACTGGTGTTAAATTTAGTTTACAGAAAATAAGGGTTTGCCTGCTTTTCCTTGAGTGAATCAATGGCATCTTGTAAACAGGTTAGAATTCCTTCAGCAGCTATTTTCTTTATTTCACTGGCCTCTGGCTGCAAGGAAAAGCCCAAAAGAACGAATTAATGCAGCTGATACCAAAGAAATGAGTATTACTTTTCCTTTGAATTACACAGGCAGCAATATAGAGGTAAGAGTATGGCCTTTCAACCCAGCAATATGAAGGTTAGTTTTGTGTCCATTTTATTTTAGTTGTGTAGCCCGAACAACAATACCATGGACAAACCGACAAAGTTCTAGTTCACCTTTGAAATCTGACTTTGTTCAAGTTGAAGAGAACTATAAAATGAGATAAACTGAATCTGTAAAATCCTGAAAATGAGAGTACAAGTTGAAGTTGAAACAGTTGGCCAATTTTCAAAACCATAGACAGACAAGGAGACCAATGGATCCCATTCCCACAACTATAAGAAGAGAAATAGAAAAGCAGTTCTTTAACAAATCAATATGAGAAATGGTGATCAATGTCATATACCGACGTCAGACTAAATCAACCTATATAAACCTGGAAACAAACCGAAGACACAAACTTCAAAGTCAACCAATTATAGGGACCTGTAAACAGAACTGCGTGGTACATTGACACTAAAGGAAAAGCACTTCAATGATGATTTAAGTACCTTTTCTTCTTGGCTCTCCAACCACAAGACAGTTTTATTGAAATCATCAATAGCCCACTTCTTAACTTTAGAAGGAGAGAGACATTCCTTAGCAGGGTTAGAAGCTCCACTCTGCATTACATGCAAACACGAGTAAACAGACAACTTAGAGCCAAAAAGTCAATATGCAGGCTTGCATTTGAACCCTGTAAAGTAGGGCCAGTGAAAGACGAAAAACAGACAGTTTTTGGAAGTAATCAAACTGAACAAAAAAAAAAAGTCGACTTTCTTGCCAAGTTGCTCCATTTCATTCTAGTGGACAACATTGTTACAAGTTACAACTTGCTCATAATTAGATACTGCTAACAGAAAGTGCTTGGTTCCAGGCAAACAATTCAAAGTATAAAACGACCTTGGTAGAAGCAGCATGCGATCTTCTATCTATTTGCATCTGAGATTTCTTAGACATGGAGGAGTCCAGGTCTGCAAGTAGCCATTGACTTAAGAAAATTAGAAATCAAATATCTGGATACTTCAGTAGTATTGATAGCAAATTTGTCACTGGGTTTAGAAAAAAAGAGGAAAAAATAATGACTCAAAAACTAGATCTTTTTCTGCTTTTTAATTTTTAACGGCACACCAGATACACTTCAACAATACTGCAACACTCGGTTGACAAGTAAACCTTACAGACCATAAATACAGGCACCTGTATAGGCAGTTTACACACCATGACAGTGTGAAATCCCACTCCCCATAGATTGGAGATGAGAAGTAAGGTGTAGAATATAATGATCATGTGGACTACTACTTGTACCTTGACTGGAACCATTTTGCCTCCGCCATGGTTTCCCAGCATGCATAAGGTAAATTTCAATATCAACAAGCTTTCTCTGGGTGTAACACTCCGATATCCAATCCTAGGCCAGAAAAAACTTGTGGTCATCAGCTTGTAAGAAACAATCACTGAACAAACACAATGCAACAATTCAAGCATCATATGCCAAAAAAGGACGGTTTCACTATGTAACATACACGACCCCACACATCAAACGGTGCTGAAACTAATCATCCCAATACCAATTTTTATTGGCCTAGTTGAAAGGGTGAGCAAGTTACAGAGATTAAGTGGGCAGCAACAGGAATGTATCCATATGGAGACCAAATCATAGAGTTATTAAGGTGAGCATGAGGATCTTTGTCAACTGAACAAAGAGATAATTTTCCCTTGAAATAGTGAGAAATCGAAAGGACAACCCTACAGGGATAGCCAAGAAAAGCATATGCACAAAATAATCTGGCGTCTAGAATGCATTATCGTGAATTCCAAGCAACGAAGAAAACCAATGAAAGAACTCAATCCGACAGGTCCCCTTTCAGTTAAAGAATCCACCTTCAAATTCCACTATCTAGGGAGAAATAAGAGAGAGAATTCCAGCACCTAAGCCTTGTCACAGAAAATATACCTTGCCAAGGATACAGAAATCATTGTTACATGTCATTCCACGAACCTTCCATTGCACAAGTACCATAAGTCTGCATTAGAGCTATTTTAAACTTCTATGGGTAGGAAGGTCTGTCCTGTCCACCCACCAGCTGGACTAGAAACAACAAATTATTTTATCACCTCTACTATTCGTGAAACACGGACATTTGTCCACAATCATTCGATCGGATGTGATTGCCTTTGATCAGATAATTCAATATGTAAACAGTTTTAGAAAAACACTATTGCAGAAGAATCATTAACTCTTGTATCAAGGATGTGATGTAACCTTAGAAACAATAGTTCCGCAGTCTGCCTCAACTTGTCGAAACTTTGGGGTGTTTGAAAATGCACAAACCAATAGGGTGCAATTGGAGTTCCAATCCTGTTGATATTCTGCTCCCATCTCCAGTGCCTGAGATCGTAATGTACTGCGTTCTGGATTAACAAATCCAGACAATACAAATACCACACCTTCCTGCAGAAACCAGTGTCATATTCTCAGTTCCACCAGCAAAAGCACAATAAATATAGAAGACATGATCTACATCAGCAACACTAAGCTAAGATCACTTCAATACCAAAAGTTTGGAGAAGTTTGTAGCAACCAAACTTGATGGAGAAATATTTTTGCTGCTTCCAGGTTTCTTCGAAGGAGATGATTTGTCACATGATTTAGCTTGTTTAGATGTTTTGCTTCCATCATTTTCCTCATCTGCAGTGACATCAGCTGCCTTCTTTCCATGAGATTTGCTCTCATTCTCTCTCGAACTCATCCATGAAGGGAGATTGCGTCCTGCCTTTGTATTAGCACCGTTGATAGGGCTTGCCCTTGACTCAGACATATCAATAAATATGCTTCTTAATGCAACTCTCTGAATTACGAATACCACTTCTAAGTTGAATCATCCGAAGCTCTCCCTTTTAAGCTGTGTATCAAGAGGAAGTATAGTACTTCAAGATACTATCTTTTGTGATGCCATCAGAAAAAAAACTAAAAGAGTAAATATTAAGATTAGCATGAGTCATTCCAGAAGGAAATAACAGTATTAATAAGCAAAAGCATCACCATTACTTGTTCAACATGAGATAACATGGACTAGATCACATTCTTTTTAATTGTAGTGCTCTTACCTAGACTATTGAATGGAGCAGTAAACTGCTCCAAATAGTAAAGCTACTTAAATACTTTTCTTTAAGAAAAGTGGGGTATGCCGAGAACAAAAGTACAAAACTTTTCCATTTTGCAGAGTAAGTTGAAAAGAGGTGTATTATTAAAAGAAACTAACAAAAATGGACAAGAAACCTCACAGAGGAAAAAGGTTAGCACCTTCGTACAGATACAAAATATAAATTCTAAGCACATTGAAATGTTTGATTGCCCGGATTAATAGTGAGGAGATATGTAATTCCACCAGGCTAAACGCGAAGGCATTAGCAATACCGCATCCCCCGCTGTTGTATGACACCATGCTTTATATAGGATTTCAATTATCAAGAGCTATGTAGGCCCTCTACAAATTGTTGCAATCAAACACCAGAAATGACCAAACTGTAGTCCAATCTCATATCTAATCTGGTAAATCGAACGGGTCCTAAGTTTCTCTCCCCCACTCTAGACATATGCATTAATACATGCCAATAACAGAGAGTCAAATTAACAGTTAGGCAGTTACTATCCAGACACCTAGGTCTTCATTAACAAGAAACAATGACAAGGGAAGAAGAAAAAAAACCCGTCAAAATTCCCGGAAAAAAACGCGTAACCCAGAAGTTAAAAGACGTGATTTATGGAAAAATGAATTTGATCGGAGCTGGAATCCACATCCAAAACATCTTTTGGATCTCGCAGAGTAGCGGCCAACGTTAAAACTTCGTAATTGAAATCAGAAAGCTCATCACTACAAACATGCAATATATCGTTATATATATATATATATATATATATATATATATACACATATATCTTTCAAATTACTCACATCGGCTCCGGCGAGGTCCGTATTTTTTGGTTTCTGAGTTGAGATTCGCGTTCCGCACACTGCACCGGAAGTTGCCGCTTGTGTTTTGAGAGATGACGATTGTGTACTCCAGTTTTTCGTGCCTCTATTTTTCTGGCCCTTTATTTTTGGTATATTTCAAGACAGTCCCAGTTTTTTCAACTTTTTGGCATGTGTCACCTTCCTTAGGAGTATTATTTTTTTTCCTTCTGGTTTACCCGATAATACAACCCTAATCTTCTACGGCATACCGAGTGATGTCGGATATGATTTGGAAGTTACTTTAGAATGAGATTTTGATTAAGAATATTTTTTTTAGGTTATAATTATTGTCTTTGGGTATTTCGGTTTGATTTTGATTGCCTATTTTATTAGGATTCTCGGTTTAGCCTAATTAGGGTTATTAACTCGAGTCCTAGTCGAATTAGGATTTTCTCATTAACCTATGGGCATATACAATTATTCAATCTTTCATCAATAATATTTCTAGTATTCTCTCTTCTCCTTGTGCTCAAGGTTAATTATCTTTTTCTTGTGGATTTAAGAACTCGTTTGTTATAATAAGATCTAATTAATTCGTCTACTAGAACGATATCTAGTCTCCAATTCGTCTACTAGAACGAGATCCAGTTTATTTCCGCTACAACAAGCTGGGTTCTCCCTGTTTCAATGGCCAAAGACGGAGAACAAACATCTGGAGATCGCGGGATTGATGCAGTATGGGGCACGATCGATGGGCAACAACAACAACTAACCATTCAACAACAACAACTGGCAGAGATACGCACTATGCTAAATGCGTTGACAGTGACAATTAACACTAGACTACCAGCAACATATGATCCTGACGTTTCACATTGTGATCAACATGCACGAGGCCCACAAGCTCGTGCTCAACATGAACGTGAGCCAATGGTAGGTAATAATCTTGGTCGCTTAGAGAATTTTCCTAGGCCCATCACAAACTACTTAGTTTGTGGTGGTGGTACAAAATTTGATAAGCTTAATTGTATGAATCACGGTTTTTCAAATTTTCAGGTACAACCAATAATTTCTAATTTTGTTGGGTTTTGTCATCATAAGGATTTTATTTATAGGTTTGTTAAGATATACCTATCTCTATCTCATACTAAGCTAGTGAAAAAAGTTGGCAAATCCCTTGGTCTGAAAGACCAGACCATGATTTTGGTAGTTGTAATTGTTGTTGTGGCTGCTCAAGCAAATTTGGTAAGAGGGATTGTCAATTGAAAATTATTCTATTCGTCCACACAAGTCTATTTTGGCTAAAAAAGTAAAGCTGTTTTTTTCGTCTTTATTTGATTTTTTTCCGCGTTAGTTAGTTTTGTATCAAACTTTTGTGGATTATTAGTTCTTTTTGACGAGAGGAATCGGGAAACTAAAAAATTATAACCCCAACTTAATTTTTTCCAAATAAAGATAAAAATAAGCCAAAAAAGCTTTTTTTAAACTTATTTTCGTTTTTATTGAAAAATATTAAGAATTCTGAAATAATTTTTTATTTTTCCGATTCCTCTCGTCGAGAAGAACCAATAATCCACAAAAATTTGACACAAAACTAACTAACGCGAAAAAAAATCAATTAAAGACGAAAAAATAAGCAGCTTTTCTTTTTTAGCCAAAATGGGCCACAATAACACCATCAGAGAAACAAACAAGAAAATTGTAAGCACCAGCTCCGTTCATTTGCCAAGAATGTTATGCGAGAAAGTTAATCCTGAGAAAAGTGAAATGAAGTGAGTAAAGGAAAAAAAATTTACTTTCCTGTGAGTGTTCACTTGATAAAAGATTTTTCCAAGAAAGTGTAATTGGCCAAAAACAAACTTTCCCACGACATATAATTCCTTCCTTTTTGCAGGATGCATTTTGTGGGAAAGTGAGTCATAGTGGGAAAATTATTTTTGTGGATCCCATTATTTTCCTCGTAATTGAACACCCCAAAAGTCATGGGAAAGTTGATTTTCCCATCATTTCTCATACTTTCTTGACAACTGAACGAGGCCGAAAAGATAATAATCATATTAATTTAACTAATAGTGACCGGTCCGCAAATGAGGACCTAAAAATAATAAGTCTTTACAGAGTAAAAGAATTTTTTTAAACCCTTTTCATAAATTAAAAGTACTGGTTGATATATAGTAACCTGTTAATAAAATATTGAATTTCTTTTCAAAATTTTGTATTAATTTTAAGTTTTCATTTTGTGGACCGGATAAAAATTTTGGGATGGAGGGAGACCAGGATCCTTAGTGAACAAATTCAAAATTTTTAAATTTTTTTTTTTTTTGATCGGGACATTATTCACCCTTAAATTTGAGTCATTTGACTTGTTTATGGTTGGAATTTGATTTTATTCCACAAATAGCAATTCAATATATGGATCAAATTCATCAACGTTTTTTTTTTCTTCTTGAAACCGGCTCCTCTACAATAGGAGTTCTCTTCTACGATAGGAGTTCTCTCCTATTGTTGTGGGTACGGGATGGACAATATCCGAAATTAGGGAGGGCCGGAGAGAACTCGAACCGCAGAGGAGCCAGATCCTTTTTCTTTTTTCTTTTTTTTTTTACGTCAGCAAAGTCATCCTTTGGTAACTTTCCTATTTCAAAATTCATACTGTACAATACCAGCTTACCTGTATTTAACCTCACTGCGGTAACGGACATTGAACGACGCAGTCAATTTGCCGTCAACGTAAGGACGTATCTGCAAATAAAACACATTACGCTTACTACTTTCGACAGCCACTCCCGCTCTGTCCTCATTTCGAATTACCCATTATTCTCTCTCTCTCTCTCTCTCTCTCTCTCTCTCTCTAGGGTTGTCCATCAGAACTCGTCATGCGAGACAGCGAGGAAACTCAAGGCTCCGATCCAGTCGATCCGCTTCACGGATTATCTATTCTTCATCTTTTCCCTCGAGCATTTAGGACTTCGAAAAATGCCCTAAGTTCAAATCAATCCGATGACCTTGAATCTATCCACGGCTTGATGAAATCCATGGTGAGTTTATTGGTTTTGTTCTCAATTGGCTGTAGTAAATTGTTTTATGTGGAACTTACACCTCGTAATCCAAAATGGTCAGTCGATGATAAGAAGTTAATTTCATTTAGAGAAAAGTTCAGTGAAGCGCTGAGCTAGTCACATAACGCTGTCTTTTGGAGTAATAATATCCTAGAAGTACTAAAATTCGCGAGAGCAAGGATCGAGAGTGCGAGCAAACGGCCTTACTGAAGGATTAGGTGACTTATTATGGCGCTCAGATTCGGAACTAAATTTTGCTTCTTGCTTATGCAATATGGTTATGCTGAGTTAGCAAAAATTGTCTCGTGGGAAAACTTGGGAAAGAAATGTGAGGGGAATTCTATTGCTTGTTTGGATAGCCAAAAGAGGTGAGAAGGATGAAAAATGATGGAAAAATACTGGTTTTCCCTTTCTTGTAAGATTTAGTGAGAAACCACAAGCATTTATTTTCTCTCCCTTTCTCACAATCTAAAGGGTTTTATGGCTTTTGCATATTGTTTTAGGCGATGAGAAGTCCCAGCAAGCATTTAGAGCAGGCAAAGGCCATTGCTGATGGCAATTCAGAATTCCTGAAATACGAATTTGCTAGTTTTTTAGCAAATGAGAAAAAAGATGAAGATGTTGTTGTGCCAACGGTCAATGAAAATGCCCGAGAACGGAGACCAGGGTTGGGCCGAAGACGGGCTAGGTTTTCTTTGAAGCCAGATTCAAGGTATCATTACTGTGCTGATGTCCTTGAGAGACATATGTATCTTCTCGCTGACATTGTAATGTATCATTGACAGTCAGCCTTCTGTGAACTTGGAACCAACTTTGGACATAGATCATCTGCAAGACCCGGAGGAGTTTTTCTTGGCCCATGAAAAGTTTGAAAGTAAGCACTTCTACTCTTACTTTCTGAATCTATTTGGCAAATATTTGACTATATTTTTATTCTTCCTTGTAATTGATGCCCAGATGCCAGAAAAGAGTTAATGCTGATGAGGGGTGGAAGTATGGCTGACTTATATGACTTAAACATATCTAAAACTGAAAGACGCCGTCGACCTGGCATTCTGGGGTATCTTTTGTGCTTTTATCATCAGTTCTCTTACAAATACATTTTTGTTGGTTGTGGGGTTTAGTGACCTATTATATGTTACCTTTGTCAATACAGGAAAACTTACAAGCATAGTTTTGCATCGATGCTTTCAGTAACCGACAATACCTTTATGTCTTCCCAAGACAATACCTTTATGTCTTCACAAGAGATGTCAGAACAGGACATTCTCAGTCCTCTTAATTATACTTCACAACCAGAAACAGCTGATCTGAATGGCAAATTGCAGGGAAAAGAATTAAATAGTGAGTTTGTACTTTCTGAGAATGGCTTATCCGTACTGTTCTCAACTGTTGTTGTTTTATCCATTATTACCAACTTCTATTCTACTGTCTTGAATTTTTTTTCTCATGATGACAAAGTTCAGTACACAATCCACAGGATCAGTTTCTATGACCGAGAACAGAGGCGATGGGCTTTTGGACGAGTTACTATCTGAAAAATGTGAGAATGTAGATAAGGATGGATTAAAATCCATCTTGCAGGAGCGCTTGCAGATCAAACCTCTTGATCTCGACAAATTATGCATTCCCGATTTCCATGATGTTGGAAAGAATGATTTTATGGACTTAGGAAAAATTTCGCGAAAGCCTCGTAAACCACTATCAGATATACAAAATTTGAAGAAAGGGATAAGTGATAAAACACCTGTTAAACACAAACAGGTGGTAGAAAGCCCTGTTCTTTCTCTGACTTCGCCTACCCCTCCAAAAAGTCCTTTTGCTGCGATATATTTTCTTAAAAAGAGCATGTTGCAGTCTGATCTGCAGAGCGATCCATTCTCAGCCCTTGATTTGTCACCAGCCAGAAATTCTCCCTCTATTGAACGCGTTGAACAATCAGATCACCACGTTCAAAGGAAGAAGTTTGAGGTTTCTGGTGCGTTGAAGTCACTGACAACAAAAATAGGGGAAACTAGAGTTGATGATGTGGGTTCACAAGACATGATAACAGGAGAGTCAATCACTCCAGGTGAAAATGTTACAAATGACAAGGGCAGACTTAGTGTTGTTATTGATGTTTTGTCAAGTGGATCTGAAGGTGAAAAATATACCAAGGGGAGCAGGAAGGTTGATGGGAGGGCTGTGGAATACAATGACAGCAGGATAACGACTGATACAGATGCCCCAACAAATGGTTCAAATGAAATGGAGGAGGAAATTATGCTCAATGCTGATACAGATATTCAGGCAGACAAACATGGTGAAATGGAGGAGAATGTAAGGAAATCTTTATTGTTGACTTTGAATGTTGGAATATTTTGACAATGTGATTGATTCTAAGGGTTTGCGACAAGATGCAGGTTGGAGATATGTTCCAGGAGGCTGGGTCATCTGGAGATTTCAACTTTGGGGGCTCATCAAGGCCTGAAGCTGAATTTCAGACAGACAGACCACATGAAATGGAGGAGGCTGTCATTCAGACCAATGTAAGTTCCTATTGCACTGGAGTACAGTTAGTTCACTAGTTCTAGAAGATTGTGAAATCTTGATAATGGATGCTAAAATATACGATGTTCTGCGCTGAGTTTCAGGTTGAAGATATGGCACAGGATGCACGACCATCTACTAATATTGGGCAGCCCACAATGGAGAATTTGGACGGTAATCAGAGTCATCACGGTAATGGTTGTTTGCTTGGGCATTGCAACTCATATTTGCTCGATTATTGTTTATGTATTGGCCGAAGCTTCAAGTTATAACATGCTGTGGAATGACTGAGCACATTCAAGCATCTCTCTGCATATGTCAGCTCGTTTTGCATTACAAGTGTACAACTTAGCAATTTGAAAATAATATGTTTGCAGCGTCAGTCAGCTCTCTATTTGTGTATTTAGGTTCATAATGTTGGTAATTCCTGTTTCTGGCAAGTACATATTTGTGTAATTTTCTTCTGCATCTAAGCCTTGCATATTATTACCATACATACTGATCCAAAAATAACATATAATAAATTAGAATCAGTTTAGGGCAACATGAATTTTATATGCCATGTACTCCGGAAGCGAGGCTGTAAAAAGGAAAGTGATATTCTATGAGGGTCATGAGATTACAAGATACACTTTGTATTATGTCACCCGTTACCACAAAAGATTCTCTTAGCAACTGGTCCAAACAATACATTGTAGCTGTCCAGCACTCGCGTGACCCCGTTTCCTAGGAGGAGAGGTGATTAAACTGAACTGAACACTTGCACAAAGAGAAATAAGCCGTACCAAACATAGCAAGGGAACAGACACAATCACCATATTCGAACCAAAGACCTTGCGAAAACAGAGCTCTTAAAACATCTTAAGTCACTAACTCTTTCAAATGCTTGAACTATGACAATGAGGAAATGTGCCCAACACTGTATATCAAGGTATCCAACGCTTTCCCTTGGAGAATAGATTGATGTTTGAGAGCTCATGGATCTCTCGTCACAAATTTAAAAAATTTGGCTATTGTAACCCAGTTTATTGGAGAGTTTTTTCATTTTCCTTATTTTCCTTCCCCTCTATCTAATTAGGGGGAAAATCTTTCTTTCTTCCCCTCTATCTAATTAGGGGGAAAATCTTCCTTTCTTCCCCTCTATCTGATTAGGGGAGCAGAGTGCATAGTCATGTTCTTGTTTCTTGTCTTTATTGTTGGAACTACTCTGAAGGCTTCAGGATGACGAGTTGAACTCTTTGATTCTTGCAAGATAAGTCAATAATTGTGCATTATAAGCATCTTTGGTTGATAATTTATTTGTTATTTGCTTACTTTATAATCATTCTTTTCTGGAAAAAATTAAGATCTGTACCATACCATTATCAGGTTGCTTGGCTGTCCATGGAATTTTTGAATAACCATCAGTGCCGAGAGTCTCCTAGATTTTGACAATTGTCTGTTCTAATCATTCTTTGGGATACATCAATTGAAGTTATCCTTCCATTTGCGGTTCTCATGTTGCGTCACGAACTGGGTGCTCTTTCTAACCTATAGGATTAAAATGTTTTTGACTATGTGACAACTGACAAGCAGGAGTGACGCCAAAGGGAAATGAGGGGGGTCAGCCGACCCCATGGGGAAATACTACTATACTCCCTCCGTCCGGATTTGTTGGTCCACAAACATACTTTTTCAAGTCCGAAAATGTTTGTCCATTTGCAAAAGTTAAAGGGTAAAGTATGGAGAAAATACACAAAAAGTGATGAAAAAAAAGTAATGGAAAAAAAGTTGGAATCCCCAAAATGGACCAACAAATCCACACGGAGGGAGTATTAATTTTTTTTTAGGAAATTTATAAATGAACCCCCATAAATTTAGGGCTGACACCACTGGATAATTCCCCAACTTTCACCCTCCCCTCTTTGTGTGTCTTGTTTGAATTCTAATCACTCGTTTTGTTCTTTTAATATGGAGAGGTTGATCTGTCTTGCTAAGGAAGTACTCCCTCCGTCCCAAATTGTTGCACCTAGTTACTATTTGGGAATTGAGACCTCTCAAAAATTGTTCATATCGTCTGATTTATAATGATTTATATATCTAATATGGATCTTGTTTGATAGATCTCAATTAATTTTATCAAACACATTTTAAAATCATAGAAAAATAATAGATTATAAAATGTAGATAATTGTTTGAATGGTTCAAAAAGTGGAGCAGAAGCAACAATTTGGAACGGAGGGATAATTGTTTGATCGTTCATTTGGAACGGAGGGAGCAGAAGCAACAATTTAAGAACTCGAGACCGCGTCGAATGCAATTGTAGAAGCTTGTGTATTTTTTTTTTTTTGTGTGGTGAAAACTGAAAACATAGAAAACTGTTTTCTGCCTTTTGATAATATCTTTTGTTTATTAGGTCGAGCTTTGAATGCGATTTTTGTTGGAACAAAATTTTTAGTTGCCATTACTGTGATATTTTCTTTGATTTATGGTTGGTAAAGGTATTTGATGTTTATAAATGACCCCACGCTTCCGAACTCCTAGAGTCGCCGCTGCTGACAAGTGTGATTTTCTTGTTTCTTCTGACAGATCAGTCACGTCCTGCAGTTGAGCCCCATGCCGTGGATGCATCATCTAAAAACTCTGATGCGCTTCCAGAAGAACACGTTAAGGTCTCTACTTTTCCGATTCATGTTCTTTCTTTTGTTTAGTTTGGTTGTCCAGTCGTTTGTACTCTGGTATTTATAGCAAAGATCCAATTGGGGTCTCTGTAATTAGTCCAAATTAAGTTACATGATGAAAGCATTGGTAAGCTGAACTGAATTTTACCTGGTGGATTATGAAGTAATACATACACATGCTATGGTGTAAGGCAGATCGACATTAAGAAGTAAAGAGTTTTTGCTGATGGTTTATGTTCTGCAGATTTACCAGTTCGGCAGGGATAAGGTTTAGAAACTATAGCTGAACATTGATTGGTATTTACCATTGTGATCCTATTTGTATGTGTGGCTTAGAGTAAGTCAAATTCTGCACAGACTTGTTATGACCAACTCCAAGCAAAACTTTTAGGGTTGACATTGATAGTGTCTTGCTATTTCTCTAGAAAAGAACAGAAAGATTGCACATATCTGGTATTCATTGTGCCACCATTGGAAGGTAGATGTAAAAGACTAAATGTTGAATAGCTTTTTTTTAACGGAAATGTTGAATAGCTTGGTATACATTTTTGGGCTCGTTTGCTAATAGCTTAACCTTTTGGGATAGGTGGCAGTCTAACAAGGTATTGTAATCCATACGAAGGCTTGACATAGGGCTACAAAAGGGTAGCAAGCTTTTCCCTTCAAAAGTACATATATCCACGCATATTCCTTTTCTTCTTTACATTTTGTCTTGTTGTTCTTATTCTGAAAGTCATCTTTCCTATGTGATTAAAAGGCTTAGAAAATGCTTTTTATTCTCCCTTTTGAATTCTCTCACCGACGACGCATAAATGGTTTCCCCTTATGAGTTACTAGTTGAGAGAGATTGTGGTTGTTTCAGGAGCAGGACAGGATTCAATCATGCTGTTGTTTGTTCTAGAGCGGGTGTCATGTTTTTTAAATTTATTTTCCTCTATGGAATTGGAGTAGATGTCTGTGAAACCTGTGGATGGAAATGTTCTTTCATTGAATCCCCTTCCTGCAAGTTTTTGACCTGTTGACGAAGTGTTCCTGGTAAAAGTATAAACAGTGATGTTTCTTGTTTGTCTGAATGATCAGGATCCTTCCAGCTCCAGGGTATCAGTGGATGAGCAAAGTCCTGCAAAGAGGCCGACACGCGGCAAAAGGAAAACACTTTCTCATAGGCCAAGCCTTGCAGGTTTTTACTTGTGCAATATACTAAAAAATGCGTGATCTGGATATCTAGTTATTCAGATATCATTCTTTAATCTCTGTAGGGTATGGTATGTCTTGGGAAGATGGGGTAAGGCGGAGCAAGAGAATCAAAATGAGGCCTTTGGAATTTTGGAAGGGCGAAAGGTTTCTATATGGACGCATAAATGAGAGTGAGTTCTTCTTTACGTGGATTAGAATATTGTACATTGTGCTATGCACGACTCAAATATGTGGGCACTGTTCTTCTACGTCTATTTTGATATATTGTCCTCATTGTCTGCTGGAGTGATGCTTGTGATTATGCAGTATTCTCGTTAATATGATGTATGATTGTTTTCAACTTTTTGTGTGCGCCATTGTGTGTGTGGGTATAAATGCGCCTCTCTTACATTATATCACTTTGAAGTGTCAGAAAACACATAATTACGTGTTGTCTTGTGATTTCAATTATTTCAATGTGCATTGATAGTTGATTTAATTTGTTCCTTGGTGTAGGTCTGAAAGTAATCGGGGTGAAGTACGTGTCACCAGCGAAGGGGCCTGGTGAAAAATCCGCGCTCAAGGTCAAGTCCTATGTGTCTGAGGAGTACAAAGAACTTGTTGAACTAGCAGCTCTGCACTGAGATCTCCATGTCTTCTCTGCAACCAGGATAGATGTGTTGTTGGTTCGGCTAGTAAAATGGATCTCCTTTGGATATGTTCTTTTAGTTGAATCCCAAAACTTCTTCTCCTACTAGTCACCGAGAAAGCTGTGAAACCTGATACTGTAGGTTGCGGAATGTTACATACATTAGTCGAGGGAGGGTTTCTTCTTCTTCTCTGTCTCTTTTTTTTTTTTCGTGTTGTAATCGTGTTGTTCAGTTGAGATGCTTATTATGAACAAATTCGACAGCTTTCATAAAAGGTCCCTTGATCTGATTGAAACGAACGCCTTCAACGGAGATAACCGTTATGTGATTGTTGGGATTTGAAGAAATTATGTAGTTCGAAAAGATTGCGTATTCTTTATAGAATATTGGTAGTAGGAAGTTGCTGCATATACCCACATGCTCCAGATGAGGTAGGAATTTGACGTTTGATTTGGTACTTAAGTTAAAATGGTCTAATGGTGATGGTTTGTTACATTTGCTTTTTCTGAAAATTGTATTTAGCAAAGACCTCTGGTTCTTCGTTTTCTTCTTCTTGTTGATTGCCAAATGAATTGGCTCAAATTATTTCGACTCTGTTTGTCGAAATCAACCCTTTTTTTTTTTTTTAAATGTTAAGTTCTCATTCAAAGCCTGAAGACAGAGAGAGTGGAAGCCTATTTTTTGCAGGCCCACTCAAGCTAATCAAGAATTTGACTTATCTTTTTCTACGCATGATTTTTTCTCGACATATATATTTTTTGTCATATGTTAAGAGTAGTTTATAGAACCACAATCAACTCTTAGCCAACGCAATCAAAGAGAGCTTTAAATGAGCTCCTCCGAGAGTAGATGAATTAGTGTTTCAAAATTTAATCAACGTCTACATAAACTGGTCCGGACACCTAAGTTACAAGAAAGCTTAGGTTAACGTGTACATTGGTCCGGGCCTAAGTTAAAAACTAACGTCTCTGGCCACAAAAAGTTACAGTATCTAAAGTATGTATCTATGGATTGGAACTTTTATGAGAATGGAATTCTGTGTGCACCAGAAGATATCCGATTTTTCGCTTAATCTTACTAAAAAGCTGGAGTATATAATTTGATCTTTTTTTTATGTAAGATTTCGAAGGTGTCCCGCAAAGACATAATTTCAGCTGGCTCATGTTTTAGAGAAACAGGTCTTACTTTTGTTCCTACTTACAAGAGGCAAAGTCTTTATATTTTAGTATGATTATCAACTCTTTTAGGTCAGTTCTTACGAGTTTTACTCCGCCTTTAATTGGGCTTCCTGCAAGTGGGTGGTGTGATTGAACCCTGATGATTAGTCTAAGTGCGTGTAGGTTGATCTAAAAACCCGAGTTATCAAGAAAAAGGAACAATATTCTAGTACACTTCAATCTATAACTGCTACTAGTATTTTGTTTCTAGATCTATTATCTTCTAGACCCTTTAGAGTTTTCTTTTTCTTTGACAATTTTTTTCAATAGAACTGAACAAATTAACTGTGCGATGTGTGTCAAAGTTGCAATAATTCCCTTTTTTGTTTTCTCAAGAAACTTGTGGTTGATTGAAGTTCTAATATTAGCTAAAGAGCAAAAAGTCGTAATTTATGTAATCTTATGAAAAGTCAACTTTTTACTGATGACAATTAATTATAACTAATACGTACTCATGTCTTTTAGCAAATAGACATGTCTTCCATTTCAAATGTTATTATGAGTATGTTCCGGGAATTTTTTTTTTTGACAAACTCTTGAGTTTTTATTTATGACAAATAATCATGTCGTTTAGAATAGTCATGTCGGTTTGCAACTTTTAGCTAATAATAATGTCTTTTAAGTAATAATCATGGCTTTTTGCAAATAGACACATTACCATACATATGAAAAGTCGCGACTTTTTATTTAACGCCAAATAAATGTTTTCTAATTCAGATGTTCTATAAAATAAGGGTATGTTCGAAAATCAATTGTAGACAAACTCTTCGGTCTTTTATTTATGACAAATAGTCATGTCTTTTTTAAAAAAAAGACTTGTCTTTTCATTCAAATATATTCTATCTTGTGAACTTTTTGATTCTGAAATGTCACAACTTTTAACTAATATTCTTGTCTTTTTGGAACTAGACGTGTGTTACAATTCATTTGAAAAGTCACATCTCTGATGCAAAGAGAAATTACAAACTTCTATTAAAGTTAAAGGGCAACTCTTGTGAAAAGTTACAACTTCTAGTGAAAATTACAATTCTTGCGTCAGGTCAGAACTTCCCAAATTAGCTTTGTTACTGACTAGAGTTATCTACATATAATAGGTTGAGATTAAATTGCGTTGTGCCGTGCCTTTACGCCCGGACATTCCCTAGTATGCTGATAAAAGAGAGAGTTATTTATATGCTATTGCAACACGACTTTTTGATAGAAGGACCATGTGCTTATCACGTGGCACATCTCACTTATCCAATGAAGTCATTTGCATCCCTGTAACTTAGACTTATACTATGAAATCCCAATAACTTAGAATATACGAAATCAAAATTGCAAATATTATTTTGGTTATAGCGCCTAATTTTTAGGAGAAAATTTTGGAGGCAACTAAACCAATTTAGGTTCACCTAATCAATTTTGATCAAATTCAATTTCATGTCAATTTTTTAGAAGAAATTTTCTCTCTCAATATTTAACACTGATATGACGCCTAATTTTCAGAAGAAAATTATTGCGGCAACTCACAAAATTTGCAGGTTGTTGAGATACTTTCTCAAATTCTTTTTTAATTTCATTGGCAGCAATTGATTTACATTTATGGTAGCAACTAATTCAACTTGTTGAACCGTGTAACTTAAAGGAGGGGCAATTTGGCAAAGTAAATACTCCCTCCTCCCGTTTTGTTTGTTCACTATGATTATGCGTGCTTTTTTGAACTATTGTAGTTTTCAATATATAATATATTTTATATGCAATATGGATTTTATTTGATAGATTTTAATTAGTTCTATTAGACAAAATTTTTAAAAACTTTAAAAACATTATAAATAAAAAAGATATAAACGTTTGAAAATACCACGGATATTCGTAGTGAGCAAACAAAATGGGACAGAGGAATTTCCGAAAAGGGACCAACAATTTAAAACGGAGGGAGTAGCAAATATGTACTTACTCCCAAGTAATTACGAGTAGCCCTCATGGATTATTATGGATCCAAGATCTCTCATGTTGACCTCCAATGTTAGACGATGTGTAACAATAACCCTAAATTTTTATTAATAGGTGCGATGGCTCGTGCCCCGTACGAATATCGTACCCGCTGTTTGGAACCATAATTGTATATAATAACAATTGTAAAATACCAAGTGTGTTATTTATTATTAGTTGAATATATATTTGTACAAGTTTATAACTTTATTATGATCATTTCAGCATATCTCTTTTCACATTTTGTTGGTATGGTCACTTACCCTCATGACTTTGGTAAAAGTCATATTTCATTTTTGCCCTTATTCAATTTTTTTTTTTATTCTCTCCAAATTGATCTTGGCACTAAAAAAAAAGTGTGCACAAATCACTTTTTTTGGCACAAGCTTGTAAATTTATTACTCCCCCGTCTCTTTTATAGTGTTTAACTTTTCATTTTGGGCTGTCCCTTTTTTTTTTTTTTCATTCGATATACATCAGGGAGGTTAACGGGGGAGTTAGTGATTTAGTCCAGAGGGGGTCTAGAAACTATCCATATCCCTAAACCCCAAACGCCTCTGCCGAGGCTCGAACCCTGGTCTTCCTTTTGGGAGAACCAGGAGATAACTGCTAGGCTACAAACCCTTGGTTGGGCTGTCCCTTAATAAATTTGTGTTTTGAAAAGTTAGTGAGTACATTTCTTATTTGCTCTTAAAAGTAAATTCCTTTTTGAAAAAATAGTGGATATTATTATATTGATAATGGACGAGTAGTGGAAAGTAGTTGTAAAAGTTAATGAGAGAAAAAATAAATTGAAATTACGAGGCTACACACTTAAAAAGGGACGGAGAGAGTATGATCATATTAGCTGATCTCTTTTTAAATTTTGTTCGTGGGTGAGTTTCGCTCGTGACTTTGCTAAAAGTCATTTTTCAATTTTGTTCTTATTTAATTTTTTTTGAAAATTAATTTTCGCACTCTCCAAATTTATCTTGGCACTCAAAAAAGGGAGTCTCACTTTTCTTTTTTTAGTTTATTGGGTTACCGTTTTGACTAAAATGGCCTTAAACAAGCAGACAAGAAAGGGTACATGAAAAGGACAGAAACAGAAAACATGAAAAGTCTGATAAAAGCATTTCAGTAATTGGACAAAACATCAACATCCAATGCAAAAAGACCAAAGTGACATAAGGTGTTTCAATAAGAGAGTTTTTTAATTTTTTGGTTTTTTATGTCCTTTTATGTGATGTATTCTAAGAGAGTGACTGTCTCAATTTTAAGAATAAATTGGCTTTTTGATTTTTTTGAATTAGTGGAATAGAGCCTGAAAGGGTGAGGGCAATAATGTACACCCAAGGGGCTCAATTGGAAAAATCGGTATAGAAATGGCTAACATCATTTTGGCTAAACCATTTGTTTACCTTCAGTTGTTTGGATAAGCTACTACACGTTTACTTGTAAATATCGAAAAGATTCCCAAGAACACCAAAAAAAAAAAAAAAACCTACGCAACAAAATCTTAATCTTGCCGACAAAGTAAAAAAAAGAATAAGAAAATCGAATCAACTTGAATTACAAAACTTATTATTCTGGACAATCTTCTCCAATTTACAGATATTCTTAATATACTATTAAAATAAAATAAAAACTAAAATTCTATAACTTCCACAAAGCCGACTAGAATAGACAACAATGAGTGGCCAATACCTCAGAGACTACCCGACAAGCGTGCGCACAAGCTGATTCAGCCACATTAATTTATCAAAAAAATAACGGTTTTTAAGCTTTGTGACGTCTCTGTACATCTCTGAATTAAATCTGATACGGTTAGCATGTCTGAAATCAGCTGATAAGTTTAATAAATTCAATGGACGTGACCATGACCTAGTCGTTGTGAACAGATTTTAAGGTAGGAGAAGTACGTTGATTTGGTTTTTCTCCTTTCTGACCCTGGGGTCCTAAATTTCTGCTCTTGGGGTCAAAGGGTTATTTACCTAGACACCCCCTAAACTATTTTAGTTTGACCGAGACACCCCCTAAACTAATTTTCCTGCGACGACACCCCCTAAACTTCCAAAAAATTTACCCCAAGACCCCTTCCTTAGCCTTCCGTCTCCAAAACTCAAGGTTTATGGTCATGTTTTGATAATCCAAACCGTTCAAGTTGTTTAAAACATGTGTTTTAAGGGTACTCGCAAGAAATTAGCTAAAAAAATGACCGGGAAGTGCTTGATTCAAAGAGTTTTTCATAAATACATATTTGTTTGGATCAAGCACTTACCGATCATTTTTTTTGCCGATTTTTCACGGGTACCCAAGAAATTAGCTAAAAAAATGACCGGGAAGTGCTTGATCCAAAGAGTTTTTCATAAATACATATTTGTTTGGATCAAGCACTTACCGATCATTTTTTTTGCCGATTTCTCACGGGTACCCTTAAAA
>JAXBDA010001463.1:0-54594 GCA_036023075.1 Gaultheria prostrata | reverse complement strand
AGAATGTTTGAACGGATTCATTTTCCTTCATTGCTAGATTATCAAAATCTCTCCAAAGTGTTTGAAGTTTAATGGAGATAACCCTATCATAACCTTGATATTCAACTTTTAGTGTCTCCCATGCTTCCTGTGAAGTTTTTGCACCCAAAATTCTTGGAAAGATCGATTTACTTACCCCACGTTGAATGTTGAGTAGAGCCAATGCATCTCTCTTCTTGTTCTCCTTGAACTTCTTCTTCCTTGCTTCCGTCCAAGTTGCTTCCTCTTCATCACTTGCCGGTGCCTCGTATCCGCTTTCAACAAGATCCCACAAGTCTTGTGAGATGAATAAAGTTTTCATTTGAATGCTCCAATATTCATAGTTCTCTCCCTCAAAAATAGGGATGAGAGTTTGTGCATAGTTGAAAGTGGAGGTGTTGGCTTCCATGGTGGATGATAGGAGAATAAGGAGGACAAGGATATATTTGGGAACCTGGCTCTGATACCAAAATTGTTGGGGTGCTAAATTAAATTTGGGAGAATTTGGACAAATGGAGTGTGAATTGGTAATAAAGGAGGGTCTAGAGGTGTAATAAGATGTTGGTAGTGGAGTCTATCAAATGCTTTGTTTTATTGGTACTTGTCTGATCAAATGAAGTAGTACAACCGTGCTCCTTTTATAGAGCAATCTGCCGACTTACATCACCGACATTTACTAGTCTAGAACCTCCACATTTATGTCTAGAAAATTCTAGCCTAAGGGTTACACGTGCTTATTGCAAAAGTTCTAGAAAACACATCATTACACTTTGCTTCTAGACATTCTAGATATTTAAAATTCTACACAATTCTAGATATTTAATTTTAAGATTACAAATTACTTTTTAACATCCTCTAGGCTCTAGCAGCATTGGTACCTCTTCAAATTTATCGATTTGTGGATCGAAGTAAATAATTTGGTGGGGTGAAAAGAAATGTTGAGCATTGTTAGACGCAAACCAATGAAGATTTCCAGTGACTATAGACTCTGAAATCCATGTGGGTACGTTGTAAGGGAAAAGAACCGTTGTCCAACTTTTACTTCTGAAACTACCAACCATAACGAATTTATCATTGTAACTTGGAGTCTGATTAGCATACCCAAGAACAACCTTGTACTCGTCATTGGTGGAGTCATAGCAAAGGCCAGAACAAACGCGGTAGTGCATATCGTCACGGACTCGATCAGATGCTGGCACTTTCTTGAAGAATTTAGTCAGTGGATTCCACAAGAATAAGTCCTCATCAATGTGCATAAGCACCAGCCCGTTACACGATCCCAAAATTTTAAACTCGTTATTACCAGATTCACTCAGCTTCCAAGGAACATGAATGCTTCTCACATCAACTTCTTATTGGCAGTTTTGGTCAATGGAGCGGGATGAAAAGGATTAGGCTCTCGAGTCAGATACAAGAAGAACCCTCGGTGACCCAGTTTTCGTGATGGCTATGTTAGAGGTCAATGAACGCCATTGCTTGGAAACGCAGGCGAATCGGGGAAGGGAATCGATGGGTAATCTTGATAGTATTTCGACAACGATGTCTTCTGGAATAATAATCCTTTTGGAATAATGATGTTTGGAAAACTTGGTCCCCATTCCGCCTTGAAAATTGTTTATGGGGCAAGGTTTTTTCTTTTCTGTCTTTTAAGGTGAAGGAAGGTGGGATTGCGTCTTTTGCTAACTTTAGGGCTAGAAGGCTAGACGCACTTTAAGGAACAAAATAGTTTTTCCTTTTTTGTTTGGCTCCAGACACTATGTGCTCAGGACTTGTTCGACGCACATAGATCCCACAAGCACACTAATCTACATTCATTAGACACGCCTTCAAATGCATTTCTGTATGCGATGTCCTTCTATAAAGTAAAAATGGATGCCCGGTACTAAAGGCACGTTTGGACAGAATATAATCTAAATTAAATAAACTATCTGCTCTACTTAACTTTTGTACTCGTAAAAAATGTAATCTCCACATAGTGTTAGTCAACATATATGTCAACATGTTTTCCAATTTGATCAAAAAAATAAGTAGGAATACTTGCCTAAAATTGAGGAGGGGGAGAGTGGAATATTCATTTGGAATACTTTTCATATCTTTTGAAATAGAAATAATCTTACGGTTACCCTATAATATGAAAATATGATCTAATGCTCTGTTTTGTTATATAGACAAGTAATTGACCCACGCCTAATGGCACAAACGCAACAAGTTCCGTTCACATTTAATGTGAGCTACCCTTGCCTTCTATTGAGTGACCAAAGTCACCAAACAAACAAACCCGCTTCTATGTGAAGTCCTTTTTTTCCCAATAAACTCCAAACATGACCCATCTAATCCATTTCAATAAATTAACTTAAAAAATATTGCACTGCAAAAAACCAAAAACAAAGATTTTTAACTTCAGTAAGTTCATTTCGTACCTTATGTACAATGATATTCGCCCAAGAACGAAGTGTGTAAATGAAACATATGTCAGAGGAAGCAGATAAATCAAGCAAAATAAACAAGAGAGGAAGATAAGAACTCTTGACATATGAAAATCTTCGCTATCTTCATTCCTAGTGAGAGGAGGTTCAAGGACACGGAGAGAGTTCTATTGTAGCTTTACTTCAACCCCGTTCTTCCTAAAACTATGTTTACCAAAGCAAACAGAAATTTAGCAACTCATCACGGTGAGATAGTTAATACACATTACCAAGAATGTATTCGGCATTGCACCTAGAAACGTAATATGTATCTAGGAAAAAAAAATTGGTAACTTTTGTTTACTTGTTTTTGGGACTAGTTTGTTAAAATTAATGTCTTGCTGTATTTTGTATTTGGGCTAAAATTATAATGTTTGTAAGTGGGCCATTAGTATGTAATTGGGCTTATTTTATTCAGAAAATTACTGGCCAGTACAGAAAATGAGTCCTTAATTCCCTACAAGGTAACACTAAATTTTTAATTACCTATAGGTACAATTCATTAATAAGATTACCTTTCTACCATTCAAACACAAATTTAGTCTACTCCACCCCCACTCCCCACCTTCATCCACTTCCAGGCGGCAACTACTTCCGGCCGGTGAACTTTTCCGGCCGACGAACTTTCCGGCGGTTTCCTGCGAATTTTAGAACCTTCCGGCCGGCAAAATTCACTGCGAATTTGTAAAAATAAGATAAATCATTACAGAATCAGCAGGAATCAGCTACAGAACATTAACATCCAAATATATTTGCTGCAAATGATAAACAATTATAAAATGACACATGAGAAACAGAAAAATGTAGAGGTTTTACTCCAACTTACTGTCGAAATCTTGACACAAATTTCATCAATACACAGTTTTCTACTTCCAAGCACAAGAAGCAACTAGAATTCTATTCCTCCAACCGATCTGAACCTCGCCATTTTAAATTGCAACTTCCACTTCCCAAGAAAGTAATGTAGACTAGAATTGAAAGGAGAAGTCACAAGAGTTGCAATACTCCATCGAAGTAAACAAAAAAACACTGCGAATTGTTATGATACTCCATCGAAAAACTCTGCGAATTTGTAGAAAATTTATATTTTAACCTAACTGATGGGGAAAAAAAAAGAAAAAAGGCTATTGCGAATTTGTAGAAAATACTGCGAATTTGTAAATAAAAAGAGGAATCAATATGAAAATTAAATTGTTGACCTATAACCCGATCTAAACTTTGATTCCGGCCAACAAAATTTTACTGCGAATTTGTAAAAAAAATTGCGAATTTGCAAAAAACTGTGAATTTGTATAAACATTGTGAATTTGCTTGTAGATCTGACACTCACCGCTGATATCGGCGCGTTCGGTTCTTTCCGACGAGGCGCCTACGAGATTCCCTTGTCCGATTGTCCCTGACTCCCTGCTAGGAAAAAGTCGTCTTTCTTTACCCGAAGTGGGAGAGACTTGAGGAAATACTTGAGCAACAATGTCCTCTCAATGATATCTATGGATCCGAGCATATAATCTCGGCCGTTTTCTCTTCAGTTGTACCCAAAGAATTGAAAGAAGAAGAAGAGGAAAGGTCAGTTTGTTCGTTTGTTAACCCAGAGAGAGAGAGAGGATGCTTTACTCTTTTTGTCTTGACTCTCTAAAACCCACCCACCTCATTTATGAGAGTGTACGTTTTTTTTTTGGGAAATACAAGTAGTACAGTAGCCCGGCCAGCCTTTTTTGTATAGGTAACTGGGAAAGAAGACGACGCGGGTAACGTAATATAAGGGCTTTTTCGGCATTTAATGATTTTTTTACCTTACCGGTGCAAACACTTTTTCGCCCAGACTCAGAGGGAATCTTGTCCATGTTTTTGTACCGGCCCGTACATAGCCCTATTTTATTTAAGTGTTGTATTTAGTTAGGCTCCTAATCAGAAAGTTCTAGTTAGACCCAAAGCCCATGATTGAAAATATAAAAGCTTGTAAAGACTTTTCTAGAGGAAGGAATGAAAAAAATCAGTGAGCTTCCCCTGGTAAGTGGTAACCCATTTCGGCAATTCAATTGCTTGCTTGTTTCTCTAATTCCTCCACTATATAATCAAGTGCAAGGCTAATCTAAGCCAACACAGTTAACTTCTAAATCTCAAAATTGCTTCTCATCCAACCGCTCACCCATAGTTTTCTAATACCTTCAATGAACATTCAATCACGCTCTAAATGTTTGGCATCCTCTTCCATGTTTTAACAGCACAAACAATTCAAACAATAGTAATCCAACAACTTCAAAAGAGGACTTAGATCAGAGAGAGGTGACAAAGTCGACATTTGGAGAGAGAGAGACTTGAAATTTTTGGATCTCTACTAATGGTCATAAATACACCTTGGATACAGCTGCTTTCGCTTATAATTCTGGAAGCTGATGTATACCTTTTAGGAAGTTTGAAATCCATCTAACGATATAAACGTTAGGGGAAAACCCTAGGAGCCGCTCTTTCTCTCTCTCTCTCTCTCTCTCAACTCTTCACAGCCCCACCCTTGCAGCCCCTCCTTCCCCTCCCCCTCCATGGGTAGCACACCCCTTGGGTGGCGGGAGGGGAGGGACCAATCCCCTTTCTAGATCTGGTTTCCCCTTCCCCTTCTGCACCATATCCACCTTCCGTTCGCCGATCGTTGGAACTTGGCGTTCCGCAGCCCTGTTAGGCGTCGCGATTCGTCTGCTCCTCCTTTGCAACCTTACGGGTTCCGGCGGCTTCTTAGGTCTCCGGTAGAGAAGCGTGACCGGTTGGAGGTTTGGCTAGAGAAGGGCTGCTCAACGACGAAAGGAAGTGTATCTCTTTATTTTCATTTTTTTTGTTTTGTCTGGTTTTAGGCCGGTTATGTCCGGCTTTAGGCCGGTTTGTCCGGACCTTGTCCGGTGTGTCCTGTTGGTTTGGTCATATGCTTTCTCGTCGTATTTCTATGACCTGTTTTCGTTGGAGTGTCCGATCTGTGGACTCCCAACCTTTCCCCATGGGAATCTTTGATGAATACTATCTCTCAACTTTTGACAAAAAAAAAATCCATCTAACGATGCGATTAGATGTACATAATTTAGGAAGTTTGAATCCCTTTGATTATGGGTGGGTGAAACAAACTAAGAAATTTAGCTCGTGAAATTTACGTGCTCCTGACATTAATGAGCTCGTGACATTTATGATCTTAAGAAATTTAGCTCGTGAAATTTAGCTTGTGAAATTTACGAGCTCATGAAATTTAGCCCGTCAAATTTACGAGCTCATTAAATCTAGCTCGTGAAATTTACGAGCTTATGAAATTTTGCTCTGTCAAATTTTGCTTGTGAAATGTATGAGCTCATAAAATTTATGAGCCCATGAATTTAGCTCGTAAAATTTACGAGTTCAAAAAATTTAGCTCATCGAATGTGTAAGCTCATGAAAATGCTCTTGAAATTTACGAGCTCATCAATTTTACGAGCTAATGAAATTCAGCTCGTGAAATTTACGAGCTCATGAAATTAAAAGTATAATGGCACAGTTAAACTTTAATGAGTTTAATTACTCATGGTGGGTAAATTAATTTTACACATGGAAATTGTGGGTATTTGTTTTGTGGGCTGCTGGCAGCTGGTTTATGCTCCAAGAATGGTTTATTAAACTTGTCTAAAAATCATTTAGACCCCCTCATCTTTCACGCATTCACACATAACACCCCTCATCTTTAAAACCTATCAACCACACTCCTTCATCTATCAACCCGTATCACTTAGCACCCTTCCATTACTACTCCATCCATTTTTATAACAGAATTTGTGATTTTCCATCCAAATCAAAAAAATTAATTATCTTTTGTCGTCCATACATTCCCCTCTATAAAAGCCTCTCTTTCTCTTCTCTCCTCTTCATCACCAGGAAAATACAGGAAAAATTCAGTATATTTTTTTGAAAAGCAAATAGAACCCAGAAAAATTTAGTCCAGATGACTTCTCTGCCACAAAGGTAATTAGATCCGCCTTCAATTCCATTGATACAGACCATATGAAAAAAAAAAACCCACACTAAATCGAAAAAATATTTGAAATAATCAGCTTGCTCAAAAAGCTTACATTGGGATTGGACTTTCAGAAAAGAAATAAACATGATGGCATCTACATCTATGATAGTTTTCTCTTGAGCAAACACCCGAAGAGTTGGTGGGTACTTGGAGAAAGATTGGTTGCTTACTTCTGAACGTTGTTTCCATCTATATCGCTGATTGTTTTCTGTAAAGCAAACAATCGAACAGTTGGTATGCATCTGGAGAAAAGATTGGTTGCTTCCTGCTAATGGGTCTCTCTCTCTCTCTCTCTCTCTCTCTCTCTCTCTCTCAGGCAAAATCAAATCACAGAAGCAAGTTTCAAGGATATACTAGCGCATTGAGGAGGAGACCGCAACAAGCACATGACCCCCCTATTCGAACTCAATCCTCAAAATGTGGATAGGGTCTCTCTCTCTCTCTCTCTCTCTCTCTCTCTCTCTCTCTGGTTGAACGTTGACTCTAGGAAAAACCTTTGCTCAACAGACCTTATAAGGAAGGGGCTTTTTAGTCCATCCATGTATTTTTTTTAACGGTGTTATACATTTCACTTTGCATGAAAGATGAGGGGGTGTGCTTGATAGGTTTTAAAGATGAAGGGTATTATGTGTGGATGAGTGATAGATTTTAGGGGTGTAAGTGATTTTTACCCATTAAACTATTTGCTTGTTTGATAGGTATTAGTGTAACGACTCGACCTGGTTGACCATGGATCCTCTTTCGACCAAATACTTGGCCTGAAAAAGTATACTTAAGGGCATCCCCAACAATAAGAAGAGAGAAATCCTACCTAAAAAGATTGGTGAACAGTGTTTTACTTACTCACATCTCTTTCAACACTCCAACAATTCTCTCTCTATACCAATTAAATAATATAAACTAATACATATAATGTATATTATACACATAAAGAGGAGAGAGAGAAGAGAGAAAGCAAAATAAAAAATGATTAAAAAATGGGTAGGGAGTGAATAGTGGCTCCCTTAACAAGGGGTATATAAGGATCTACTGTTCATCAGAGTATTTTAGAGAGGGGTTTAGGGAGTCTCTTGGAGCTCAGTTTTAGGGTTTCGCTCCCTAAAATAAGGATAGGGACGGATTTGAGGAGGCTGTTGGGTTTGCTCTAAGAAGGTACTCTGTATCCTGTAGCCCAAGGTGGGTATTGCCACTTGAGGTTTTAGCTCCCAACCAATGTCGGACTAAACACCCTCTACCCCTAAACCTGGGGTATTACAATCTTCCCCCCTTGGGAATGCAACGTGCTCGTTGCATAGTCCTAGTAACCTCCCTTGGTGTCCGTGGTGGCAGAGTGTATCCTATCCATACTTGGACCAAGGAGGGGCTCTGATACTATTTATAACAACCCGACCCGGCTTACCATGGACCCTTTTTTAGTCCAAACACTTGGCCTGGAAAGGTGTACCTAAGAAGATATCATGTAGTCCAAGATAGGTGTTAATATACCACGTGAGGTTTTAGCTCCTACCCAATGTGGGACTAAACACCCTCTACCCCAAATCTAGAGTATTACAATTAGGAAGTCCATGTTTTGTATCTTGTGTTCTCTTTTACCTAGTCTTTACGTCTTCTCTAAATGATAAATGAAGTTGTTCTGTTTCTGCCAAAAACTATTTTCATAGTTATTATGTTTATCTTTTTCGAGGGGTGGTACAAAATGGAAAAAAAAAAGACACGAACAGAATAACTTGACATGCTGATTGGATTAACTCTTTGTCCATGGTTTACGGACCCTTTCATAATAACCTTCTTCCTCCCCTGTTTTTTCTCTGTTGTTGTTTGAGGAATAGGGGAGTACTAGGAGGGTTTTCTATTTCTTTCATTTCTTTTGATTGGGCAATTAATATTGGAGATTAAATTTTGATTGGACTCAGATTCCAATTTCCAAATGAAGCTGCAACAAAGAAATTATGTGAAGTTCGTATTTAAGAGTGTAAGGGCTTCTACAGTGGGTTCTCTATATTTGGCTCATAAAATGACTCCTAAAGTTGACACATAAACAAAAGTGGAGTCCAATTTTGTTTGTTAAAGACTTACTAATATAGGAATGTGAGAGTACTCCAATGGACTCTTTAAAATTAACTCTTAGACTGGACGTAAAAATGTAAATGCGTCCCCCATTCTCCCCTCCCTCTTCTCCTTCTCTCTTTCTCTCTCTTCTCCTTACTCCTAACTCCCTCCCTAAACTTAGCTAATGTGATAGGAGTCATGTTAATGAGTCATCCTTAAGAGCTTCTATGGATAGATCTATGTCCGAAGATTACTTATGGACGTAAAAATGTAAGTGGGTCCCCATTCTCCCCTCCCTCTTCTCCTTCTCTCTTTCTCTCTCTTCTCCTTCCTCTTTAACTTCCTCCCTAAACTTAGCTAATGTGGTTGGAGCCATGTTAATGAGTCATCCTTAAGAGCTTCTATGGATAGATCATTGAGGACCATAATTGAGCAAATGAATTGTTAAATGTCAAAGTCTCACCTAGGAGGTTTTTTAAGAGCCCACAATGGATGCCCTAAACCTCACATAATTGTGTGGTGGTTAGAGACCCTAGAATACCGCCTGGCCATGCTCCAAGTGCACACAATAATTACATGCTCCAAGTGTACTCAATAATTATTCAAAGCTTCCAAACCAAAAGAAAAAGAAAAATCTGGTGGCTCAAGTTTGATCCCAAGCAGAATGAAAAAGAAAAACTCTTTAAGCGTAGTTTTGACCCTTCATCGACCTTCAGTTATTCAACATAAAATTCAATCTTCTATGTTTTTCTAGATTGGCACAGTAAAGGCATACTAGCCTTTCTGGACTTTGGTACCACATCTAAAATTGTATGTGTTAGTTATATAGGCTACCACCAACGCTCACAATAACAATACTTCGTAATCCACAATCGATAGGGGATCCCCATGTACCTTCAAATCGAGGAACTCATAAAAGCGGATGACATCAGAGAGGGTAGGTTATGCTGTGAAACCATGCCTGATTCAATTTATGTGCTCATAACACAGAGAGCAGGAATGCCATCCGCATAAGATGTACTAAAGTAATTGGTAGAGAAGAAACACTAATTCCAAATTTACAAAGACGAGCTACTGGGAGAATCTCAAAATATTCACTCAAATACTTGTAGTGAAACTCCATGGGAGTTTCTTTTGAAGAAACATGTGGAACTAGATTGCCCCAGAGCCGCAACAGACAATCTAAATTGATTCGTTTCTGTTGAGAAAGTCGAACTGCATATAGCATATGAAGAACAAAAAAGAATCCCATGTTAGTTTACATTCGTAACGAATTATATGATGATTAATAAGAAACACAGAGATAATGAGATTATGTAATATCCCAGGTTTGGGGGTAGATGGTATTTAGTCTCTCACATTGGTAGTTTACATGGGTGATCTTTGGAATATAACAAACCATGTAAGAGACTTTAATACTTGGGCTTAAGCATTTTGGGCCATGTGGTGTGGCTTGTAGATCAAATCAGGGTACTGGGCTAGTTGTTTGCATGGGGCGTTACAGATTAACATCACCAGCTTTTACCTAAACAAGCAAATATCTGATTAGAATTCTTCCGGGTATGGCTCTCTCTTTATGTATTCCCAGTAACCATCCTTGCCCTTCTTCATTTTCCGCGTGATATGTGTTTGTTCCACATATGTTGCTTCCCCTTTCTGCTCTTCTTCTTCCCAACCATAGTCGGTAGGTACAATCAAACTTTCCTCATGTGCAATTACATGTGAATAGTGACCCTCTGGAACTGAAATTCTTCTACGGGAATTGTTAGTCAGATTGAATGCCCATATACTGCAACCGTTTCTCCTCCATACCGAAACCTTAGTTAGAACTTCACCATTCTTTGTATAACCTAATGGCACCAATGTATCACAATCACTGGACAAAAAACCATCTGAAACGACGAACAAAATAGCCCAAGAATTTTTCACCCCGTATTCTTTCATTATCGATACCTCAACATTTCTTTCACTAATGCCTGGAAAGTTCGAGCGAGTCATGCAAAGGTATCCATTCAAAACTCCCAATCCACACATGATATCTCCGTCCTCTCCTCTAGGCTCTGGCATTGGTACCTCCTCAAATTCATCCGTATGTGTATTAAAATAAATAATTTGGTTGGGTGAGTGGAAATGTAGATGACCTGAATCCTTCTTAGAAGCATACCAGTGAAGATTGCCATTGAATATGGGCCCCGAATTCATGGTAGGTACCACGTAGGGGAAGCCAATATGTGTCCAACTCTTGCTTCTGAAACTACCAACCACAACCAATTCGAAACCTGGAGTCATACGGGAAAGCGCTAGAACGGCCTTGTACTCATCATGGGTGGAATCATGACAAAGCCCTGAGCTAACTCTGTAGTTTTCCTCACACAATCGGTCATATGCTAGCACTTTCTTGAAGAATCTAGTCATCGGATTCCACAAGAACAAGTCCTCAATGTTATGCTTGCACATAAGCAACAGCCCGTTACACGATCCTAAGACTCGAAACCTGTAAATAAATTTATTAATCATATTCTCATCCACGTTCCAAGGAACATAAACGCTTTTCACATGAACATTTCGGTTAATGGATTGAGGTGAAAAGGAATCTGCTCTCCTGTCGGATAGAAGGAGAACCGTTGGTGATCCGGTTTTGGTGGTGGATATGTTGTGGATCAAAGAACGCCATCGTTTGGAAACACAGGTGAACCGGATAAAAGAATCGAGGGGTAATCTTGAGAGTATTTCGACAACGATTCCTTTTGGAAGATTAATGTTTGGAAAACAGGATTTGGCTTTTGATGTATTGTTCTTTTCCCTCCACCTCCTGTTTCTTTCAGCGGACCTAGTTCTCCTCCTACCCCATTGTCCCCTTGAAAACTGTTTATGGGGCTCGGGCTTTTCTTCTCGGACGCAGGTTGGGGGCTGCTATCGTTATATAGTAGTCGACATGCTAGGGTTAACTTTAAAGGGGGAAAAGTACTCCCCCTTATTTCTCCAATTTTGGGCTTGAAACACATAAAGGTGAGATATTTTGTGGGCATTGTATTGTAGTTTTCACTTTTCAATTTTTTAGATACAACTATTATTTGTAACCAGGGCCGGTCTAAGAATTTTTAATACCCAAACCCTAATCTAAAAATTGTGTCCTTAAATATTCACATTAATATATTGTGAAAGTTAATATGTTGATATATTGTAATAGTTAATATGTTGTGTGTTTTGTTTTGGGCCGTTAGGCCGGATGGACTTTTATTGTTCAAGCCTTTTTTTAAAAATCAGATTGGGCGTTTTCTATTCATTCTATTGGGCTATAAAGTCCTTTACTCCGCCTAATAGTAAAAATTATACGGATGCCCTTATTTGTTCGAATTTTTTGGATGCCCAAGACCCACACCTCTTGGGTCTTGGGGTTGTGTCCGCCCTATTTGTAGCGTTCTTCTCATATGATGTTGGACTTCTACATACATGAGCAGGGCTGGCTCTGATGTTTAAGTTGCCCAAACCTAACCCTAAGCTTGGTTGCCCACTTACAAGGCAAATTCTAATATTTTGGAGGCCTATAGCAAATTTAAAAAATTGGAGCCCTTGTGTTTTAAAAAAGTTCAACATAAGTGGGCAAACATAAGGTAAAAAGATTAATGGTACTTTATTTCGTAATTTAACTTAATTAATCTTTCAAAGTTTTTTTTTACCATTAGAAAAAAAAATCATCAAATACAAAGAAGCACCACTCATACAAAGTGTTTTTCTTAAACTAATCAAGTTATTAACTTTAATTGAAAGAATACCATTTTTGACAGCAAAAGAATTGAGTGTTTAAAAGTTTAATTTTTATCAAAGTTTTTTTTTGAGTGAAAAGTAATTATTTTAATATATTTGTTGTCACAAATGTTTTATTTGTAAATTTGATACTAAAAGTTAACCGAAAATTAGAATGAAATTAGAAACTAAAAGAAAAATCTTTTCAAAAATAATTTTCATACAAAAGAAGTGAACCTTGATCTCTTCAGTTACACCTATTATCATAAAGTATAACTAATTACGATAATTGTTCAATTTCCAAAACTATCCGAACGGGAGAAATGAAAAAAAAAAAATTATTTTGCTCAGTAAGCCTTTCACAAAGCTTGAACATGCAACCCGTTGAATGCATTAAGTTGCCTCAAGCCACTGAAGCAAGAGCTTCACTTGATCAAAACATGCGGACTAATTAACTTGCTGCAAGCTAAACATTTTTTTTTTTGTTGTTGTCCCAGCCTAGGGGGTTGCCCAAGCCCGGAGGCTAGCTTGCTCGGCTCACCCCGGCCCTATACATGAGAATCACCTCAGGTGTGAGTGAAGTTACTAATACCCGTTACATTCAAATTTTTGCAGCCCTTCCGCAATTACATAAACATGTAACAATTGGAGTCAATTTAAAATTCTGCAGTCAGAGCCGGCCCTGAGCTAAAGCGAGCGTTGCGGCCGATTTAGGCCCCAAAAAAATAGCGAATTTCAAGGGTCCCAATTTCTTAGTACCCCTAGGTATCTTTTGTAATAAAACAAATATGTATATCGTTTTAGGGTTATTTATTATTAATGAATAATAGTATTTATTTTTGGAAGTGTAATTTATTTACTTACATTTTACTAATTAAGATTTTGAATTTTGGGCCTCTTTTTAGTTTTCGCTTTAAGCCTCCAAAAAGTCAGGGCCGGCTCTGTCTGCAGTTTCGTTGTCCTTAGGATTAGCACACCAGAAAAGCTAACTTTGATTGCTAGCGCTTCACCTTTATTTTTGCAGCCCAATGGAAACAAATCGTCCGAAAATTTGATATGATGAACATACAAGTCCAATTTGTTGTCCCCTATTTTTTCATTGCCAATATGTCTAACGTTGCGTTTTTTGTGCTCGGATCTTCCAAACGAGACATACAAAGATATCAATCTAAAGCTCCGAGCCCAAGAGTTACATTTCCTCCTCCGTGCTTAGGTAGTGACATTTGCACTTTCATGAAGAAGAGCATCAGCAATTTCTCTCAAGCAAAACCAATGTAGGTGAACATTCACTACAGGCTCTGGAATCTGGATTCACAGTACCAACGCCATATGCAAAAGCAAAACAAACACTTCACAAGTTTTGCTTCTTAGACTACCAACAATGATGAATTCACCTGCCGGCTGCCCCATCGAGGTAATTTTCACTTGACAGATTGTAAAAAATCTCAGAACACAATGCAATCTCTGTCACGTAAGGGTCGAAGATAAGATTACACTTTCTTGAAGCATCTAGTGGGTTTCCGGAGGAAAAAGTCCTCCTAGTCAATTCCGAGAAGCAACAAGCTAACAACCCATTACGCTAAAAACTAATGTGCCGATGAGATGAACTCTTTGTCCATGTTACGAAGCCTTTTTTTCATACCCTCTTCATCGATGGAGGAAAAACAGGGGCCGGTATGAAGTTGGACACGGTAACTCTCTGTCTTCTGTTTATTTTTGTTTTTGTCAGTGACGCCGAAGAGTTATTTGAGAGGAGTCTTGTGCGTAAACGTGTGAAGAGAAAGGTTCAATGTAATTTCATAGGATTAGGCCTTGTCGTTGGTTTTGTTTATTGTTAAAAAGAATGAAGGCTTAGGCCAACTCTTTTGTAGTATTCATATGAGATTAATCGAGGTAAATTTATTTGGGCCAAACTCGATACCATATGATATTTGAAATCAACATTCTACACATAGAGAAACTTGAACTCATGCTCTAATCGTTCTTAGAGGTAAACCAATGAGGTTTACAATTGACTATAGGCCCCGAATTCATTGTATATATCATGTACTGAAAATGAATAACGGACTACGTTTTTGTTTTTGAAACAAAGAACCACAACGAATTCACCACCGTATAATACGACCTCCAATTGGCAAATCAGTAGAACTTCCTTGAAGAATCTAGTCAATGGATTCCACAAGCACAGGTCCACACTGAACACCAATTGGGAATTAACGATGATAAACTACATGCTCAACTCATTGTAGGCATGTCATCAAAGCAAAAACACTCAGGATATGGGATGGTATGAATTAGAGAAAACAAAGCAACTAAGTTGAGGGAGAGAGAGCAAGACAGAACACACAAGATTTACATGGAAAACCTAGCACCAATCTTCTTTTTTCTCTTTGAGAACAGTTTTCTCTTGCGAGAAACTCAGGTGAACCAGGGAAGAGAATCGAGGGGCAATCTTGTGAGTATTCCACATTCCACAATGATTTGTTCTGGAAACATTACTGTTCGGAAAACAGAATACAACTGGAAGTATTTCCTTTTTCTTGTTTTCCCGGGCCAATTTTTCTTCTTCTCATTCTCCCTTGAAAGAAGTTTACGGGAATTTAGAGTTTTCTTTTGTGTTTGTAAGAAAAACCGCAATTATGTCTTCTTGTATGGATCACTAAGAAAATCCAATCTATCACCTGCAAAACGGATCACCTGCGAACTTGTGCCCTTGAAAATCAACAGGAAATACATATTGAAACTTGAATTGCTCAATCCATTCAAAATTATTAACCACTCAATAATCAGAACTTGGAATAAATGAAAAGGAAACAAAATCCCACTTTAACTGTCTGAAACAATCCAACTTATTGTAAAGATTAAAGAAGAAATAGATGGAGAATGAGATTAACACCACTAGCTTCTTCCCTAAACAGCAATTATATATCTACTCTCTTTCGTCTGAATCTGATTCTAATTCTTCCGAGTATGGCTCTCCATGCAAGTATTCAGAATCTGATTCGAATTCTTCTGAGTATGGCAAGTGAACCGAATCTGGTTCGGATTCTTCAGTATGGCCTCTATGCAAGTATTCCGGACTCCAGCGACCATCCTTGCCCTTTTTCATTTTTCGGGGGTTAAGAGTATGACAATGTTCCACATATGTTGCTTCCCCTTTCAACTCTTCCTCTTCCCAACCATAGTCGGTAGGTGTAATCAAACTTTCCTCGTGCTGAATAACATCTAAATTGTGACCCTTTGGTATTGAAATTCTCCTATAGGAACTCTTAGTCAGATTGAATGCCCATATACGCCAACTGCCGTCCTTACTTCGGTAAACCTTAGTTAGAACTTCAGCATTCTTTGTATAGCCTAATGGCACTAATGTATCATAAACCTTAATGGTAAAACAATCTGGAGCGACGAACAGAATAGTCCAAGAATTTCTCACTCTGTATTCTTTCAGTAGCAATACCTCAACATTGCTTTCACTATTGCCTGGACGGACCAAGCGAGACATACAAAGGCATCCATCCAAAACTCCCAATCCACATACAATATCTCCGTCCTCACCTCTAGGCTCTGGCATTGGTACCTTCTCGAATTTACCCATATGTGCATTAAAGTAAATAATTTGGTGTGGTGAAAGGAAATGACTACTTGAATTGTTCTTCGAAGCAAACCAGTGAAGATTTCCATTGACTATGGGCCCCGAATTAACTCTAGATGCCATGTAGGGAAAGTCAATCTCTGTCCAACTTTTGCTTTTGAAACAACCAACAACAACGAATTCACCACCGTAATCTGGAGTATCATGGGCAAGCCCAAGAACGGCTTTGTACTCATCACTGGAGGAGTCATAGCAAAGCCCAGAACAAATTTCATAGTTTACGTCTTGCAATGGTTCATATGCTAGCACTTTCTTGAAGAATCTAGTCAGTGGGTTCCACAAGAACAAGTCCTCATCAATGTGCATAAGCAACAGCCCATTACAAGATCCCAAGATTCTAAACTCTTTTCCATAAGTATCACACATGTTCCTCCAAGGAATATAAATGCTTTTCACATGAACGTGTTTGTTAATGGAGTGAGGCAAAAAGGTATGTGCTTTCGAGTTGGATACGAGGAGAACCGTCGGTGAACCAGTTTGTGTGGTGCATATGTTAGCGATCAAAGAACGCAATTGTTTGGAAACGCACCTGAATCGTGCAAGAGAATTGAGGGGTAATCTTGAGAGTATACTTACAAATATTTCATCTGGGAAGTGAGGAACAAATTTCTCTTCCTCTAGAACGTTTGGAGAACTGGGTTCTGCTTTAGCGTTGGTGGTTTCTATCTTCTCATCTCTTCTACCTTCTCTCCGTTGGTTTCTTCCCATTCTGCCTTGAATCTGTCAGTGGTGTCTGGCTTGTTTTTTTTTCTTTTTGGCTGATTCAAATAAGAGACAGAGAAGAGGAACTGAAAAATGCCGTCAAAGCAATAATCGGAAGAAAAAAAAAGCAAAAGCACAAGATTGTGCTTGCAAAGAAACAAAGACAAAGGGAGGCTGAGGGATGCTGCAAGGGTTATATAGCTCCATATAACACATAGGCGTTACATATTTAGGGAATGATTTTGGACAATATTGCCTTTCTTGTACTTCCCTTGGGCTCTGTTTGTTTTGCTGAAAAATCGAAACTAACAATATTTTCCAACAAAATGAATTGAAGTTTAAATATTTTTTGACAACTTTTTTGATATAGAGATTAAAATATTTCTTTGGATGGTGTTTATCAATCTTTTAAAATTCAGAAAATCAAATAACAAAAAACAAATGTCCATATTGTTGAAAAATATCAAACAAATTATTATTACTAATTATATGCTCAATTCAGTACAGCAACAATAAATTTCCATATACACACACCTCAACCACACTAGTTAATAGAGTGAGCTCCGTAATATTTTTTAATGATTTAAACCGTTGATTTTGTAGGTCTTAGCATACACACTATTCATTCAAAAAAACCATGTTGATTGGACATTAAATGGATTTCTAAAGTTCTTTTTTTTTTTTTTTTTGAAAGGTAAGAATTTTATTACTCCCTCCGTCATTTTTTAAGTGTTTTGCCTAGGAATTCCAACTTATTTTCTCTCACATCAACTGTTACAACTTTTACATTTACTTTGCACTACTTACCCTTATCCATATAATAATAGCCACTAACTTTTCAAAAAGGAATCTACTTTTATGGGCAAAATAGGAAATGTACCCACTAACTTTTCAAAACACAAACTTATGGGACAGCCCAAAATGGAAAGTTAAACATTATAAAAGGGACGGAGGGAGTAATAACTAAAGGACATAGATTAAAAGGGAAGAAGGAAAACGGCATCCCAACTAGGAAGACAACAGTGTTAATCCGTTGATTCGAATCGTGCATTTATCAATGTCTAATCGACATGCCTGGAGATAGAAAATGGATGTCTCGATTCTCAAAATAGATTGTGGAGCCACACATTATTAAGTAATGTGTTTGAAATGGGACCAGGGGTGGGTGTTTTGCACCCCTCGGTCATCCGATCATGTTTTGGACGGCCCGGATGCATTCGACAATTTTAGTTTAATTTTGATTTATTTTTACCGGTAAAAAATCAAAAACACATCCAGACCGTCCATAACACAATCAGATGGCCGAGGGGTGCACAACACCCACCCCGTTTCCTTTGAAATAGTGTGTAAAAGTAGCAAGGCTCAAATGTTATATCCAATTCCCGTAAACACAAGAGATTTATGATCCCTGAAATTTTGGGATCCAAGGATGAAACTTTTGTGTTGCCAAGTTTTGTTCGAAACAAAATGAATAATATTTTTAAGGGTTTAAAATCCGAACTTTCTTCTTGTTAGTTTACGGGTCTACCGAGAAATTCCCTATAAGTTCACGTTTTTCATTGGACACCCCCTACAAGAATTTTACATACCACAAGACCCCCTCTATTTTCCAAAACTTTACCCCAAGACCTCCTCCGTAAATCTTCCATTTCGAAATTCAAAGTTCCGGGTCATTTTTTTATGATCCAAACTGTTCAACTTCTTTAAAACAAGTTTTTAGACCCATGAGAAATTGGCTCAAAATATAACCGGCAAGTGTTTGATCCAAAGAGTTTTTTATGTATGAAAAATTATTTGGATTAAGCACTTCCCGGTCATCAAAAAATTGTTTTAAACAACTTGAACGGTTTGGATCGTCAAAAAAACTGACGGTTCATAAAAAAAACTGACGGAAGTTTGACGAAAGTGGTCTTGGGGTGAAGTTTTGAAAGATAGAGGGGGTCTTGTGGTAGGTAAAATTCTTGTAAAGAGTGTCCGGTAAAAAACGTGAACTTACAAGGGGTGTCCCAGTAAATAACTCTTATTTTAAATATATTCTTCTTCTTCTTCGCGTGAGATCTCACACGTCCATAAAAGTCCAAAGCCTTCCCATAAACATCCTCAAAACAAGAAGAAAAAAGCACAAATAGATGAAACTGTACACTTTCCTAGATTCAGTAGATTGGGCAGCAGTAGCACACAAAGGACAATTCATAGGAGTATGCCAAGTTCTCAGTCATCTGGCACAGAAAAGAGAAATTACTTCATCTGCATACTTTTTTATTCGAAAGGCAATTGATTTTCCTGTTTTCGCAATTACATAAACAAGTACCATTTTAAAATTCTGCAGGTTCATTGTCATTGGGATTGTATTCCGTTTGCAACACAACGACCAGACTTAAAAGCTAACTTGATTGCTAGGGCTTCACCATTATTTGTTCAGCCCAATGGCACCAAATCATTCACCAAATTAATCGTCCAAAGAAACAGTATACTTACTTGATCTCAAATTTCATACAATGAATATACAAGTCTAATATCTTGTACCCTTGATCTCTAACTTTTTTGTGCTGGGATCTTCCCAGTGGGACATTTTTCTCTTACCTGCAAACCATTGTAGATGACCATTGGCAAGTTCCCTACAGAATCCTTTGTACAAGCAAACCATTGTAGATGACCATTCTCCGCAGGGCTTGCGAAATCACATCATCAAAGTGACAAAGTCCAAAAAAGCGAGAAATCTTAACAAAATGCAAAACCATAAAATTAGCCCCGGCCAGAGAAGGGGTCGAAAACAGGAAAACACTTTCCTGAAGTATATAGGGAGTGGATTCCTGAGAATCAAGTCCACCCCGTTAGTATGTTCCAGGGCTGGCTCTGAGTTTTGTGAGGCTTAAAGCGAGCTTTTTTAAATAAGCCATCAATCTACTTTGCATAATTAAAAATACTTCATTACAATCATTTGAGAACATAGGTACCCATAATCGATAAACATTTTTCCCCCCGTCCCCTTTTAAGTGGCGACTATAGAAATACGTGCATTTTAAAATTCCTAAAAGTATATTTCTCTATATAATTAGAACTTTAGTTTGGTGCAAAAAAAATTTAAATAAATCTACTGAAGTACATTGTTTTAAGTCCAATACAAATATACATATTTCTCGAAGAAGACACTTAAAAATGAACGGAGGGAGTACACTATATCAAAAATCGTCATTAAATGAACTAATTAAAGTTGCATAATCAAGTTTCTCCAACATAGTTTTGATTAATGGGCCGTGGGTGGGTTAAGAGGGTTATAGGGTTCTTTGACTAAAAATATAAGAGCAGTTGTAACAAGCTAGGACCAAAAAAAAAAAAACACGAAATAAGAAGAACAGTAATCAGTTAGGCAACGATATTTTAACTTCTTTTTTGACACGTAGGCCCTCTTAGTTTTTTCATGATAACAAAATAGGGGTCAAACTATGTTAATATGTTTAGGCCCTTTCACTTTGGCCTTAGGAGTATTTTAAATTTGGCCCTTGGAATTATTAGACAAATTAATTAACTTTACTTTTAGTTATTAACCACGAAATAAGAATAACTTCAAAGTGTAGAAACTAACTGCTCAACCCATTCAAAGTTATAACCCAACAAATAATCATAAATTATAATAAATGAAAAAGGAATTGAAATAGCACTTTTAGCTGTTTAAATCAATCCAAGTTATGGTAAATATTTATTAAACAAGAAAAAAAAGGAGAATGAGATTAACATCACCATCTTCTCCCCAAACCAGCAATTATTTCTTCTCTTCATTCCGAATCTGATTTGAAGTCTTTCGAATTTGGCACTTCATGCATGTTGTTCCCTTTCAAAATTCTATGAGTTCTGTGTCACCCTGTGCCAGTAGCCATCCTTGCCCTTTTTCATTTTCCAAAATGGATAACTACCATGTTCCAAATAAGTTGCTACCCCTTTCAGCTCTTCTTCTTCCCAATCATAGTCGGCAGGTGTAATCAAACTTTCTTCATGGGCTATGACATGAAAATTCTGATCTTCTGGTATTGGAATTATCCTTTGGGAATTCATCAGATATAATGCCTCTATATGCCAAGTAGTGTCATCCCGCAGGAAAACCTCAGTTAGAACTTCACCATCCTTTGTATAACCTAATGGCACCAACCTACCACAAGGATTAAAGGCAAGGCGACCATCTGAAATAACGAAAAGAATACTCCAAGAATTTTTCACCCCGTATTCTTTCATTATCAGTACCTCAGCATTGCTTTCACTATTGCCTGGACTGTCCGAGCGTGACATACAAAGGTATCCATCCAAAACTCCCAACCCAAAAATGATATCTCCGTCCTCTGCTCTGGGATCTGGCATTGGTACCTCTTCGAATTTATCCATAGGTGCATTAAAGTAAATGATTTGGTGTGGTGAAAGGAAATGGCTACCTGAATCGTTCTTCGAAGCAAACCAGTGAAGATTTCCGCTGACAATGGGCCCCGAATTCACTGTAGATGCCATGTAGGGAAAGTCAATCGGTGTCCAACTTTTGTTTTTGAAACTACCAACCACAACGAATTCACCACCGTAACTTGGAGTCTGATGGGAAAGGGCAAGAACGGCCTTGTACTCATCACTAGTGCGGTCATAGCAAAGCCCGGGACAAACTCCGTAGCCGTCGTCACTCAATCGGAAATATGCTAGCACTTTCTTGAAGAATCTAGTCAGTGGATTCCACAAGAACAAGTCCTCGCTGATACTCACAAGCACCAACCCGTTACATGATCCCAATATTCGAAACCTGCAAAGAAATTGATATTCACTCATATTGGATTCATTTGTCTTCCAAGGAACATAAACGCTTTTCGTGTGAACTTCTTGTTGGTGTTGGTCAATGGAGTGAGGAGAAAAGGAAAGTGCTCCCGTGTGGGACACAAGGAGAACAGTAGGTGATCCGGTTTTGGTGGCAGATATGTCGTAGATCAAAGAACGCCATCGCTTGGAAACGCAAGTGAACCGTAAAAGAGAATCAAGGGGTAATCTTGAGAGTATTTCGACAACGATTTCTTCTGGAAGAATAATGTTTGGAAAACAAGATTCTGCTTTTGATGTATTGTTGTTTTCCCTCCTCCTCTTGTTTCTTGCTGACCTATTTCTCCTCCTCCTCCCCATCGTCCCCTTGAAAACTGTTTATGTGGCTAGGGCTTTTCTTACCCTTGAAAACTATTGAGAAGAGGAAGGTTGGGGGCTACTCATACGTGCATGTTAGATATATATAGTTGGCATGCTAGGGCTAACTTTAATAACCGGGTCTAATTTTTAGGGGGAAAAAATTCCCCTTATTTTGCTTTCCTCGAGCTTGGAACGCAGTCCCTTCCCTTGGTTTACAAGAAGAGGCAGCCAACACTTCAAATAAAAAATTCCCGTGCGTACCGCGCTAAAGATAATCCAACAATTTTGGCTAAAAAAGTTGCCAGACTTATTTTTTCATCTTTATTTCATTTTTTTTCCGCGTTTGTTAGTTTTTCATTATCTTTTTTTGTATTATTGGTTTATCTCGATGAGAGGAATAAAAAAGTAAAAAATTATGATCCAAGCTCAATTTTTTAATAAAGACAAAAGAAAAAGTAAAAAGCACCGTTTTTTTATTTTCCTTCTTTTGGTTTTATTCAAAAAAATGAGAATTGGAATCATATTTTTTTAGTTCAAAGTTATTACCAGATAGGAATAACATCAGGTACAGGAAAAAAGAAAGGAAAATTCAGTTTAGCTATATAAAAGAATCTAAAATAACATTCACCAGCTTTTCTCCTACCAATGAATTATTTACCGGTAAAAATAAATCAAAATTAATTACAATTGTCGAATGCATTCGGGCCGTCCAAACATGATCTGACGGCCGAGGGGTGCGGGGCGCTCCATTAATGTTTGTTCCTCTTCAAGATTTTGAGAGGAATAAAAAAGTAAAAAATTTTGATCCAAGCTCAATTTTTTAATAAAGACAAAAAAAAAGTAAAAAAGCACCATTTTTTTTTATTTTCCTTCTTTTGGTTTTATTCAAAAAAATGAGAATTGGAATAATATTTTTTTAATTCAAAGTTATTACTAGATAGGAATAACATCAGGTACAGGAAAAAATAAAGGAAAATTCAGTTTAGCTATATAAAAGAATCTAAAATGAGACTAACATTCACCAGCTTTTCTCCTACCAATGAATTATTTACCGGTAAAAATAAATCAAAATTAATTACAATTATCGAATGCATTCGGGCCGTCCAAACATGATCTGACCGCCGAGGGGGGCGGGGGCGCTCCATTAATGTTTGTTCCTCTTCAAGATTTTATTGAAAGCTGTGGTCCAGTAACCATCACTGCCCTTTTTCCAATTCCACCAGTTACCAGTACCAGTGTGCACCACGTATGTCGCTTCCCCTTTCAGCTCATCCTCTTCCCAACCATAGTCCATCGGTGTAATCAAAATGTCCTCCAAAATTGGGATTCTCCTATGGGAATTGTCTGTCGGATTGAGGGGTGTTCCGCTAACTTGGTTTTTTTGGCTTTTTGACTTTTTAATGTGAGAGCTCGAAAAACGCGTTAGTTTTTTGTGGTTTTTTATATGATGTATTGTGAGGGGATGATCTGTCTCGAAAAATACAAAAAACTGACTTTTGGCTTTTTGAGTTAGTGGAACGAGGCCTGAATGCCACGTCAAAACCTTGTTAGAACTACACCGTTCTTTGTATAACCTAAAGGCACCAAGTCATCATGACGATATTCTAAGGTTGAACCATCTGAAAGTACAAACAGAATGGTCTAAGATTTTACCACATCATATTCTTTCATTACCAGTACCCAATACTGCTTTCACTGTTTCCTCGACAGTCCCAGCTAGACATATATAAAGGTTTCCATCCGAAATTCCCAATCCGCAAATCAAATCTCCGTCCTCTCCCTCTAGGCTCTGGCATTGGTAACACTTCAAATTTATCTATTTCTGCATTGAAGTAAATAATTTTGTGCAGTGAAAGGAAATTGAGGTTTTGCCAGCCCAATCGGGCCCTGAGTGTATGTCAAAAGAAGAAGGAGGGAATGAATGCCGTCATAATAAAGCAGGGGAGCCTCTTGTGCGCCGAACTTTCATCCAGGAGTAATTATTTAGTGATATTGGAACACCGCCACTTATTAGAACCAGAGAAGCAGAATTTCATGTCACAAATCAAGTAGATAATCACATGATTGTATGCAAGATCTTTTGAAAGCGTATTCCCCAATTGTATTTGGGTCACTAGGCAAAATGCGTTAAATACAAGATGCAGATTAAAATTTTGATGGAACTCTATCTACTTTGTAATTAATCTGTTTTTGATCTCTAAGTATTGAAGTTCTTCCTTCTTTCTCAAAAAATAAAAAAGCTGCCCCAAGTAATTTGGCTGAGTGGGCATAAACAACATTCAAAGGACTTGCTTTAAGTGGTTGCAAGGTCGAATCTCACAAAAATCAAACATTCCAACCTTGGGGTCACTGTAGGTTTGCACGTACGGTTGTCGATTTCAGGACACCTGACACCCAATTCTCTAAATTAAAAAGAACCCAAATGAAAGGACTGCAGTTTTTTGGTTTGGTAAATGAAGAAACTAAGTTACGTCCGCATATGCATCAAACTACATCTGCAATCAAATAGCCTAAAATCCTTTAAGTAACTCTTGCTCAAGCCTTTATGTTGTAAATTGAGCAACAGTAAGATTCTTAATAAGAACAACTAATTTATTGACAGATATTAACCATATATGTTAGCCACAAAATTAGAAGCATAACATTTCCATCTTAAGAATACCAACTTTAGATGTCATGAGATAAAGTAAGTGAAGCTAAAAATAGAGAGGAAGACAGACAGAATCCTATAACCTCGTGCCACGACACTCAACATTCTTCACCTTCTTCTCTTCCTTGCTATTTACGACGGTCTGTTCCTCTTCAAACTCCTCTTCTTTCTTGTTTCTTCAGCTTCCGCTTCTTCAGGATCTAAATAATCCCACTTACTATCCCCTCCCTTTATCATCTTCCGAGGAGAGGACGAAAGACAGTGTTCTACATATGTTGCTATCCCTCTTTGGTCCTCAATTTCCCACTCGTAGCCAGGAAGCTTATGTAAGGACTCGTAAATTCAAACGTTATCTTAATTCATTACGGGTGTAGAGTAAATTTTTATTACCGTCAATCCATGTAATCGCAAGCGTATATGTACGGGAATGTGTGTATCTTGATGTACCGAGGGGTCAATAAATTGTAAGGATGTGTATTTCGAGGTGGTGACGTGGTTTGGGAATGTTAAAAATATGAAAATAATGATTGGAAGTCGAGTTGGTGGTAGTAGAATGAGATTTTAGAAATTTCCAGGAGATACCAGTATCCCCGTTTTGAGATACCAATATCTCGCGAACAGAGGGATTTTTAGACTAGAGATACCGGTATCACCGTTTTTGGATACCGGTATCCCCTGCACTTTTCTGTAACTTTTTGTGCCCGAATTGGAGGTCCTATAAATAGAACCCTTAGCCCATTTTTCACTCCCACACCACGTTTTGAGCCCTAAACACACCCCTCTCAATTCTCTCTTCAAATCTCACTCAAATCCTCATGATTTCACATCATTCTTCAACAAATCTTCAAGATTGAGCATCAAATCTCTCTCAAATTTTGGATTTCTCACTCAAGGAGGTAAGAATACATGTTCTTGGCTTGTCTCTCTCTCCTATCACGTTTTCCTCTCTCTCTCTCCTTGGTTTTGGGTGAAACCACACTTGTATTGATGAATATTTACTTGTTTTGGACCTTTGATCTTGTTTCTAAGTTTGTGGAAGCTCATTCTTGGTGTTTGGAGGTCAAGGCTAGGTTGGTTTGCTTGATTCCTTGATTAAAAGCTCAATCCACTTGAGGTAGGGAAATTTCTACTCTTATTAACTATTCTAAAGTGCTTGTGTGTGTGTTGCCCATCAATTTGATCACCCCCTTTGAATTTGCTAGAAATCCATGAATTTTCCCAATTTCTTGTCATTTTAAGTTGGGTTTATATTTAATCTTGATCTTTGAGAAATTCCTTCATAACATTATTGTTGAATGGTCTTTATGTGCCATTTGATGTTGGATTGTTACTTGAATCATGATTCCATTTCTTTCCTTTGGGTATTCACTTGGTATTATCATTCCCTCAACCTTGTTTTGCGTCCCATAACATGCTCCGAACACACTCATTTAGATGGTTGATGTTTATCTTAACCTTGGTGATCGAGTAATTCTCCTCATGCGTTGAATGTGCTATTTTGGTTAGTGGCATTGAATGTTGTGACATAGACTAACTTCGTGGGGGCGTGAGTGGCATGATGACGTGAACGCGTGATCAATGAACTTTAATGAAAGTGAGAACATGAAATTATTGATACTAGGGCCGTCTTTGGGATGTGTCGCTAGGTTTGATACTCGGTCCGTCCTATAGACGTTCGCGAGGGTTATGCCTTGGCCAAGGGGAAGATGATAATCAGGTCGTCCTATGGGCGTGTCGCGAGGGATACGGGGCCTCTATGGTAGCCCGGATTTGATACTCGGGCATGTGTCGCGAGGGGTAAAATAATAAATTGATTAAATGAACTCTTGACACGAGAATATGAATGGTTCGGACACGAGTGAGGTGTCGGGGATATATTGGGCATATGTTGGATACGCTTGACGAATTTTCCCTAAAGTCATGATCTCTTGAGCTTGATTTGAATTGCTTAGTTCTTGTGGACATTTTGAGTATCATCACTTGATGTCATCACTTCATCTCGCATCTCACACCCTTGTACTTCATTATATTTAGTTTTATTAGATTTTTCTCTACTGGGCGTGTTAGCTCAACCTAATCATTTCAGGTACACAACACGGAGCATGATTTGGAGTGCATGGAGTGTGTGCATGCATGGTTTTGAGAGCTAGCATGGAGAAGTTACCGAATCATCTTTAAACTCATATTTTTGTATGAGATGATTTTGTAATCCATATTCATTCAATTCTTTTGACTCGGGCATGTATCGACTTTTAAACTTATGTATTTACTTTATGGGTACGGGTACCCGGTTGACTATTCATGTTTTATTTTGACTTGGAAGAATGTATCAAGCTTTGACCGTGGGCATTTGACTTGCCACGTGAATTTATGTATTTAAATTATGTTTAAGAAATTTGGGGCGTTACAGCTTAATCGATGTTTCCTCATACGCAACTGCATCGATAGAGTAACTACAATGGGACGGATGGCGAAGATCCCACACCAAATCACCAATAGAATTGAATGCAATAACATACCCAGCATCATACAAAGAAGGCTCTCCCATTAGAACTTCACCATTTTTTGTAAAACATAACGGTACCACTTTACTATAAACCATAAAGGTTTTACTCGAAATCACAAACATAACATTCCAAGATTTTTTCACACCTTACTCCTTCATCACCCATACTTCAGCATTACCTTTGGCATGTGTTGGATTGTCATGACGAATCATACAGAGGCAATCATCCAAAACCCCCAACCCAAGCAAAACATTTCTATCCCCATCCTTTGGCAGCTTTGGCATTGGTACCTTTTTGAATTTATCCACCCGTGGATCAAAGGAAAACATATGAGGGTTGAAAATAAAGCCAGTAGGCTGACGGGAAAACCAATGAAGTCGTCCATTCACAACTGGCCCTGGCCATATCGTGCTGACTTTATAAGGGAAGCGTACCTCTTTCCAAGACATTCTTCGAAAATTTCCAACCATTAGGGATTCACAACTACCAAAATATGATTTAAAAGCTATGACGGCCTTGTACCCATTAGTAGAGGAATCAAAACAAAGCCCACCTATAATAAAATAATGAGGCGTAAACCGATGAAATGACAAGACTTTCTTGAAATACCCATTTACTGGATTCCATAAATACAAATCCCCCCCAAGCCCCAAAAGCAACAACCCATGACACGAACCATAGATATTAACTTTACGATGTCGATGATTTTTTGCCCATGGTGTTTGAATCTTTTCCACAGAGCATTGTTGGTCTATGGAGTGGAAGGAAAATGACCCATCATTCACCTTGGACAAAACAAAAACCTTGTGTGTTTTTGATTTGTTTACTAGTTTTAATTCAGAAATCAAAGAAAACCACTGTTTGGAAACGCACTTGAGTCGACAAAGAGAATCGTAGGGTAATCTTGTGAGAATTTCGGCAATTATTTCTTGTGGGATGTTTAGTGTTGGGTTCTGATTGTGGTTTGATTTTCTCGTACATGTCCCTTAATCTGCTGCTTCTTCTTCTTCTTCTTCCTTGCTCCATTCTGGTTGAAATCTGTTTAGTAGGCTAGGGTTTTTTTTTCCCCTACTTCTTCTGAGGACCAATGATGCTTATCGTGCTAGTACTTCAGGCTAGGTTTATTCAAGCCCACACATCATAAAATTGGGCTTTGAGTATAAAAAGGATTAATTTTATTCAAGCCCACACATAATTCCCATGCAGTGGATTCCAAAATAACAAATCCACCTTAAGCCCCAGAAGTGACAAGTGACAACCTACGCAAGCCATACATTGTTGGTCTATGCAGTGAAAGGAAAAGGACCCATCATACAAGTTGGACGAAACAAGAACCTTTTGTCTTTTCGATAGGGCTATTAGTTTTGAGTCAGATATCAAAGAAGACCACTGTTTAGAAACACACTTAAATCTACCAAGAGAATCATAGGGTAATCTTGGGAGAATGTTATCAATGATTTCGTCTGGGATGTTTCGAAAATTGTTGGGTTCTGATTTTGATCTGATTTCCATGTGCATATCCTTACTTTTTCTTCCTTTTCCACTTCCTCACCGCTCCGTTCTGATCCGATATCCGGTTATCAAAAAAAAGAGTAGAGTCCGATTAAAAAGCATAATCCGTATGGCCTATGGGTTAATCCCATAGGAATTGAACTTGGAACTTTATATACTTAAATTCTAAACATTGACAACAAAGGACGATTCTTGGGGTTGCACTAACCTTAACACAAAATTTATACTATGATGTTAGTTTTCATATTTGTCATGATTATTCGGAGAAGCTAATATGAGGTCTTATTTTTTGATTTCATCCTTGTCATTTTAAATGGTTATGTTTTCATCATTTTCACTTGTAAAATATCTTTTCTACCCTTTTTTTTGTGATAAGTATTAAGATACATAAATATTGTTGCCTAATTAGGTGGAATGTAGTTTCCTAATTAGGTGGATTTGGTTGACCATTTGAAAAGGATAAATGGGAAAGTTCAAATCTTTATTTATTCTTCTCGAAACTAACACAAAATCCTTTCCTAATTTCGTATAGTTATGGGTTAAAATTATATGTTCACAACATCTTCCAATGATCATTGTAAAAATATAAAAACATCACAGTGTTTATGGTAAAAATAAATTAATGATTGACTTGTAAACAGGGTAATATCGGTTGAATAAACAACTCGAATTATGGTAAGAAAATGCCATCAATATTATCTAGATGTCATGGTAAAAATCAAATAAATAATAGAAATCATGGTAAACATAACATACTTTTAGCACTCGAACCATGGTAAAAATGTTAAAACATATAATAGTGGTTATGGTTTAAACAAAAAAAACTTCATGACTTGTAAACATGGTAAAAATATCATCGCCACTTGATGCGAAACCCACCGATCAAATTTCAATCACCTCCTGATCCGAAACCCACCGAACATATGCAAATGTCGAATGGGCGCACTTCAAAGAACTCCCTTGCTACTTGATCGGTGGGTTTTTCATACAAGTATTTGTAGTAGCAAAAACCCCCGTACAGGTATTTATTATAAGTTCAGACTGACCTTAGAAGTGGTTCCAGCTATAACTCCTGTTGACCAATATGCCTATTTTTGTCCTCTCTCTGTAGCCGATTGTGCTTTAATTTCCCGTGGGGGAAATGTTGGACCGTTCAAAATGAGCAAAGCCTTAGGAGAAGAATATACCCATGAAGAGTTCGGATTTCCACGTGGTTTATTTTGCGTGAAACCATATTAGTTTAGAGAAAATGAAAGAGGAAGTCATTGAAGCCATCTGAGTCTTGAATCAAGAGTTGTAGAGGAAGACATTTGGGTTTCGGATTCTGGTGGCGATTTGGGATAAAAATGGTTTTGAAAGATTTTGGGATGTGATGACCACAAATATAGAACTATTAGTTTGAATCCCTGGAAATTCGGGATTTAGGATGGTAGGTTTAATATACTGCCACAAAATTCTGTTGAAGGGCAAATATGGATTTTTTTGAATTTGGGGATAACTCCAAAAAAAGAATGGGATGATAATACTCCCTCCGTCCCGCAAAGTTGGACACTTTCATGCTTTTACTTGTCCCATAAAATTTGTCCAATTTTAAAAGTCAAAAGCAAATTTTGGTAAACTCTCCATTTTACCCTTACTTTTGCACATGAGACAAAAGTCTTTTCACACTTTTCAAGGGTAATATTTGGAAATTTGGGTTTTCATAATATTATACTTTTTTTCTCTTAAAAGTTGGAACTCCCAAAAGTGTCCAACTTTAGGGGACGGAGGGAGTATAAGTTAAGGTGGTTTTGAGGATAATTATTTAAGTCTTCCTATTAATAATGTGATTTATATATAGTTTTCGAAAAATAGAACGTAAAAATCATGGGAGTTGATATTGGTACTGCACGTTTCTCTATTGGCACTCTTTTGTAGGTAAAATTACCGTTGCACATTATAAATAGAGACAAAAAAAAAAAGGGTGCCAATAGAGAAAAATTGAGTGTCAATAACAATTACCAAAATCAATTTTTCCCTTATAAGATTTGGGCAGAACCCGACCTTTTCCCAAGTGGAAAACGGATCCATCCATGAGTCAAAACCAGTGCCTTCTTCCCTTTCAACCAAAAACCTCTCTCAAGTCTGCAACAAATGTATTGCAGATTTCCCCCCACCTGCCAAACGCTCTCACTCCCTTCTCCCTCTTCCCACCACACCTTCAAAACCCAAGCCCCTCCATTCTTCAATTATCACCAATTCACTCCATACAACTCTAACCGTAGGCTCCAATTTTCACCTGATCGAACTCTGCTAAAAACCCAAACCAGATGTGCAGCAGAAACTGGCAGTGGTAGCAGGAATTGGGAGAAATGGTTACCAAAAAATGTTTTTTCAGCTGATAAGGTCCTGAGATTGATAGCTGGCGCAACTTCTAGTCCCATTTGCCAGTTCATATCATCCCCAACCACGTTCTTGCATACCGTGGACCCCAGGATCAAATTGGTGATTATATTCTTTATGGGTTTTTGAAATTTGATCCGAAGTTGAATCTAATTGATGGGTTGTTCACAATTTGATGTTTAGTTACAATACATGGGTTTTTGAAAGTTCTCTCTTTTCATTTGTTGGGTTGCTTGTAATTTGTGGTTTAGTTTATGCCTTCATGTGATTTTGAGTTTTAGGTCTGATGAAAGTTCCCTTGAAGTTTTAATATCCAATAGAGTTCTTATAAAATTTAATGGTGCATCGTTTACATAACTAACGCGTTTGACATTGTAAACCTGATATCGGTTATTTAGTTTTCTTTCTCTCTATTTGGTTAATTATGACCGAGCTTCAATTCACGGTAAGGGTTATTTATGGGTAAACAATTCTGTTTGCAAAAGCAATTTTTTTGTACTTGGCTAAAAAAAGGTCGTTTTTTTTTAGTTTAAATGGTATGATATGATATGCAATATGGACTTATCACATCAGTTCAGGTGAGAAATGAGATTGTTTGCTCGGTGCTACGAATCTAAGACAATTGTTCTGAGTCACTGAATAGGCAGTAGGTTGTTCCACTATCTAAATCAAGCAGTAGGCTGAAATTTTCTGTGAGAGAGCAATTTTTTGAGTCCACTGGAGATTGGAAATATCATGTTGCCAATATTAGCTTTCAAATGGGATTATTTACATGAAGATGTGATTGCTAGAAGTGTTTCTATTTGGCTCATATGTATTGAAGGTCTGATTGTGTAAGAGCTCTCTTGTTTGGAAGTCTTTTAATGAATACAAATTGAGTTCAGTTCTTTTATTCTTTAATTTCTATTTTGTTTTATTCGAATATCATTTCTGTTTGATGTAGCTAACTGTCTTGATTATGCAGGCATGGCTCCTTGCTCTAGTTATTTTACCAGCAAGGTCAAATATTTTGATGCGTTTTGGATTAGTCGCATACTTGGCTTTATTATCTGTCTGGGTCCTCCCCAAAGAGGTGTGGATGGTGAGTACAACCTTTCGTCTTATCAAGCGACTCTGCTATAAAGGATTAACTTTTAGGCCTCAGGATCCAATTTATTTTCTTTAGGATGTTATGAATTATGATGTTCATGTCTTAGGACTATTTGAACATGAAGTTCATGAGGTAATGCTGTCTTGTATCGGCTCTTTACCTTGCTGGCGCATGATTCAACTAGAGCCTTAGTGTATATTGTTTTTCTTATGTTATCTTCATTAATGCGTCATAATTTTCCTCATTTAAACACTATTAATGTGCTAATGCAGGGGAACTCCCTTCTTAAATCTCCCATAATCTTGTAGGATCAATTGGGAAGAGTGTCACTGCTTTCTGGGATTTTGTTCATAATGTTGGGGCTGGGCACAGATGGCGCACCACCCCTTGTCCAGCTAAGGAGCCCACCACCTTCACTGATTGGATTGCCGAATGTTCCGGCATCTTTAGAAGGCTATTCATATGTCATCATGAAGTTAGGGCCACTACAGCTTACAAGAAAGGGCTTGTCTGTCGCAAGTACCTCCGCTTGTTTAACCTTCACTGTGAGTTGTGCTTTACTTATTTACCTTCCAGGTTTCCACTTTTTAGCTTAAGCTCATTTTTGGACAAATAGGGAAATGGACCAACTTCATATGTAATATGCTTATGTCCATAAGTAGTTGCTTTTTTCTGTGAGAACTGGGCTACTAAATTAACAAGAACAATTAAGAAAAATTTCTTGCAAAAAGGTTGAGTTTATAAACTTTTTGTCCCTGTTCACTCCCCCTCCCCACAAATTTAATGTGGCTTCACATACAACAATTGCATCAAAGTTGCTGATTCAGGCCTATTGACAGCTTCACTAGTTTATGAGTAACAATCTACCTAAATTTATCTAGTTAGCAAAATGGGACCTTGTATGGTTTGAGTCATTAGACTAATTTACTTCATTTCTCAGTGCCATACTTAGATTTGTTGGTTACATCCAGAGTTAAAAAAACAAAAGTTGGTTCAACCCATCTTGTAAGTTTCAGACTTTCAGTCCAGCATGGTAACAATGTATAAACTATAGACCCACAATATTCAAATTTTGGTCTTCCAACGGGCTGTTTCAAAGGGTTTTATGGTTAAGTTTGGCAAGGTACTTTTGGGATCTGGTTTGCAACTCCTTGGACAGGAGAACAACATTGCGTGAGGTAATTGGATCTTACAAAGAGCTTAAATAGCCATGAAAAGTGAATATTGTTATCAGTTGGAGTCTCAGATGATCCATTTATAATACTGATCTGTCTATAGTCGATACAAAAAAGACTTGCAGGACATTTTATGTTTAAAAGAATAGCAAGAATAGTAAAATTGAGAGGAATGCATTCCTTTTGGATTTTCAAGCACTTCCCAGGAACTTATATGTTGGAGGCAAATAATTATTATTCTGCTTTTTTTGGAATTCATCTTTAGTAGTTTTTGTTAGAGTTGCTCTGCTCAAGTTGCAAAAATTTCTAAGAACTAGTTATCTGATTTTGTCACAGGTCTTTCAGAGTGCTAGCTTATGCCTGACCACCACAACCCCCGAGCAACTTGCATATGCTCTCCAATGGTTTATGCTCCCCTTGAGAAAGATAGGTGTTCCAGTGGCAGAAGTTATCCTCACGCTGCTACTTTCATTGAGGTTCATCAATTTGGTGTTTGATGAGGTGCAATATAGGACTAGTTTTTTTGTTTGTTTTTGATATTTAATATTCCACTGCGGTTTCGTTTCATATTTTATGTTTATGTTAAAGATATTTTACTCGCTGTCTTCAAGATCTTCTTAATTCACCTCATGAAATGCCTTGTTGTCATACTGTCAGGTTCGAAATGTTGCTCTGGGGATCGTATCTCGCAGGATAAATTGGCAGCAGTTGACTTTTATGGAGACCATTGATGGTGAGCACACATTTCAAATTTTCAAATGACAGGCCCCAAAGACGGCCCTTTCTCTTTAAGTGCAATATCCATTATCACTCAATAACTCTATCATTCATATGGTTCAATATTTGCTTTGGTACCCTACCACATCATGTGTTATGCACGGTAACTTTCTTAAATAATGCTACCAACGGTACTTGTAAACAATACCTTCAAAAGAAAGGTGTAACATGGCTCATAGCTGTGCCATGCACAAAATTATGATTCTTCTTCTTCTTCTAGTGGTGGAAATGCATTGTATATATTGTAACGGAAGTTTTATGGCTATACGTATGTTGCATCTCCTAGATTTATGCTGTACAGCCTGTACTCCACCAGAAATTTGGGAAACTCTGGTTGTTTGTCCTAAGCCACTGAATGTGCTGTTCTTGTTCACCCTCTAAACTTTAACTTGTCCTTGTACTGCACCTTCACTGGGGATTCCCTTTGTCTAGTTGACTATTTGTGCCTAATACACTGATACTTTCATTTGATTGCTATTTGGAGATTGCTTCTTCATTGAAACATTTGTGGTGGTATTTTTGCAGTTTTCTTTATGTACATTCGTCGGATCTTCAAAAACATTTTTAGCCATGCCGAGCAAATATCTCAGGTTTGGATATCTTTGCCTAAGTTGTCTTTTCTTCCCTCTTCTTGGCTAAGGTACCCTCCAAGTTCTTCATGTGTTTGCATTTAACCTGTAAGTTCTTCAGTTTTCCCTTATAAAAATGAAAAACCACTAGGCATATGCGAGGATTTTTTCCTTTTGGCAAAACATCTTGAAGCTTTGTTGTCTTTGGGCTTGCCCAAATGAGAGGCCGAAGAACTTACGGCGTACGCTGTCAAAATATTGTTGGATGACTGTCAACGTATCCAAGATGGTGCCCTGGGGTTTTGAGTGTTTACGAATTCTCATTCTGCACAGAAAAGAGCCTTGTAATGAGAGTGACAAATTGAGCACATGAGAGTCAAATCACCTCATGGGTGTCTTGGTGCTACCTCCATCCAAGTTTGTGTGTCCATCTCAAAAACTTGTCTATGTTATCCAAGTTATTCTTTTTTAGTTGTTTTTCGAAACTAGCTACAAGAACCAAGTGAGATCTTTGGTTGGTGGAAAAAATCTTGAATTTTTTTCCCTTTGAAAATACATTCGCTGACCCGAGTAACCGGCGTGACTGTCGAAAAGGGGCTAACATGTTGCAATAGAGGGAGTTATTATTTGACAGGCATTCACTTGTTCGAATTTGGCCTTCCAATCTAACACTTTCACCTCTTTTACAGGCAATGATCGTGAGAGGTTTTCGAGGTGACAGTGACGCTCACAAGATCTACTTCTCATCAGGTCCATCTATAGGGATGCCTGATATGCTCTCTTTATTGTGCCTTGTTGGTCTTATAGGAGCCACTGCAGTGTCGAAATACTAATCCATGTGAATCCCAATATGAACCATCCTCTCTCTTGCTCTTGTGATTCTCTCGGTAGTTTCATTATATCCATAACGGCTTGATTGGATGCGAGATGAGTTTTGAGTGGATAAAAAAATCAGGGAATAATAGGGCATATTGATGTGACATTTATAAAAGGTAGATAAAATAGTACTTGATTTAGAAGATTTTGGTAAGAAATGAGGATAAAATAGTACTCCCTCCGTCTCTTTTATAGTGTGGAGTTTTTGATTTTGGGTTGTCCCTTAATAAGAGTGTGTTTCGAAAAGTTAATAGGTAAAAGTTTGTATGATCATTTTGTCATTTTGAAAAGTTAGTGGGTAAATAGTTAATAGGTAAAAATGGAGGATAATTTTGGAAAGTGGGAGTAAAAGATGATGTGGAAAATGTAAAGTAAAGATAAAGTTGATGTAAAAGATGTAATGGTGATGTTTCTTTAATAAGTTGGATTTACGAAGCCACACACTTAAAAAGAGACGGGGAGTACTTCTTTGTTTTATAGTTGAAATGGAGATAAAAATAAATTAGAGAATCTGTGCTGGATTAGGGGTACTAGAGAGGGCTCATTCGGGGTACTAAATAATAATTGGGTCATACCTATTACACTATTTAACACCCCTGGACCTCACTATTTAATCCGGGCCATATTTTATACTCTGATCTAGGCCTGTCAATGGACCGGATTTAATTCGATCCGGAAAAATCCGAATCCGATAACTCCAATCCGATAATCCGAATCCGGTAATTCAAATCGGATTTGGATCGGAGTCGGATTTTATTGGATTTTATCCGATAAGAATCCGATCCGAAATCAATTTTGAATTTTTTTTGAACAAACCTTTTCCTCGTATAAATCTTGAGTCATCTTCATTACACTTTTGGTTCTCGTTTATGTGGTGATCGACCATACTAAATCTTTAGATGACCAAAGGATTGAAAATGTTGTAGGTAAAAAAAAAAAAACGGATTGGACTCGGATTTTCGGATTGGATATCCGGTTTTTCGGATTCGGATTTTTTTTTTCGGATTTTGCGAGTTCGGATTCGGATCGGATTTGAGCTACTTCGGATTCGGATCGGATTCGGATTCGGATCGGATTCAGTCCATTGACAGGCCTACTCTGATCCAAGTTGCTCCCAAACCAAGTATTAGATGTGGTCCCGGGATTACTCTCTACTGCAGCATCCAAACGGGCCGTAAAATTACTGCCCTTTCTTTCTCTTCTGTCCGCTCTCAGTTTTTGCTTCAATTCTTATGCGCTTTACCGAGTAGCGAATACATGTGAAAAACTAGTTTGATCAAACATTTTTAGGTGTACAAACAAATATCCTGCCGCAAATCAATTTTTGTGCGTATAACTATCGATGTTCGATCAAGCTAATGTTTTGCGTGTATATGCTACTCGCTGAACTCTACAAAATGAACAATTCCAATCATTTTTGTGTACAAAAAAAAAGAAAAATGCTACAATACACACTCCTTATTTGGGTGTGTATCATACACACCTCTATAAAAGTTACTCCCTCCGTCCCTTTTTAAGTGTGTTGCCTCGTAATTCCAACTTATTTTCTCTCACATCAACTTTTACATCTACTTTCTACTATTTACCCTTATCAATATAATAATACCCACTAACTTTTCAAAAATGAATCTACTTTTAAGGGCAAAATAGGAAATGTACCCACTAACTTTTCAAACACACACTTATTAAGGGACAGCCCAAAATGGAAATGTCTACACTATAAAAGGGACGGAGGGAGTACGATTTTTTTATAAAAGTTACGTTTTTTTTTTATAGAAGTTATGAAACACACCAAAATGTTACGAATCATATTTTTGAAAAGTTACGAAACACTAAAAAATGTTATGATTGCCAATGAGGTGGCACAATCTGGACCATACAATAGGTGCATATGGTACACCCCTTTAATAGGTGTGTATTGTAGTCATTTTCAAAAAAAAATCCAATCATTGTTACGAGCCAACAGCCCAAATTGGACCAAATTAAACACAAAATGAAATTGGAAGGGAGCATGATCACACAAATGTAGTGTTTTTTTTTTTTTCATTCGATATACATCAATGGGGGTTAGCGGGGGAGTTAGTGAATTAGTCTTGAGAGGAGTTTAGAGGCTATCCGTAGCCCTAAACCCCAAACGCTTCTGTCGATACTTGAACCCTAATCTCCCTTGTGGAAAAATCAAGAATCAAGAGATAAGCGCTAGGCTAGAAGCCCTTGGTTGTTAACAAAAAGTAGTTGAGTGGAATCAAAAGTCGTACTCGCATGTCGACAGTTTTTCCACACCGGTTCCCCTTGCAACAAAATGAGGAAAACATGGGGGCATGATTGGTGGAGGATTGGCTTTGAAAGTCAATTATAGCAAGCTTTGAAATTGTTTTAACATCTATGAAAAAACACCCATATAAATGCAAAGCTTGGAAGACACCATGGGGTAGAGATTTAGGAAGAAAAGAACTCTACGTCTCCTTGCTTCATTTATTTACCTCAATGGAGAGTCAAGTAAGTTTCTTTTATGTATTCTTTGCTTTCTATCCTTAAATACGTTAGACTAAGTTCTTGTTAGGGTAGGACGAAATTACATAATTAAGCATTTGTTTTATTTATGCGACTTAATTTCTTTAAATAAATTGCATTTTTTCACTTGATTGGTTCTTGTTCATTTGCCCATTTTTCATGGAACTTTTAAATTGGATTTTCACTGTGTTTTGTAGGATTCGATTTATGATTCGTCAAACATTGATATAAGTTGTGTTTTGACAGATTTAGAGAATGTTTGATTCTATGACAAAAGAAAAACTATTTTTGTAAAGTTACTAAAAACTTATTGTAAAGAATATTTTTCATAATAAAAAAGCTTTTACACGAACTTCTTGTCCAAAGAAATTGAAAAATTAAGAGACATAATATTGTAGAGACGATGAATATAGTGGATTCCAGTGCCCTAGTACTTAATTACTTCTTCAATCCATCTTTTATATTTACGAGTTCGTTTCAACAAACTTCCGTACGATTAGGAGTTTTATTCAAGAACAATTGAGGTCAATAATTAGTAGGGCTGCAAATAAAGCGAGTTGCTTGAGAGAAGCTCAAGGCTTGACTCGTTATGGCTTGGCTTGGCACATTTAGTAATCAATAATCGACCTGAACTTTACACTCCAAAGCTTAGCTCCTCGGCTTGAAAAAGTTTGGCTTGTATGTATAGGCTCAGCTCGTTTATAGAAGCTCGTTTGATAAATGAATCGATCTCGACTCGTTTACAGCTGAGCAGAGCACAAGCTCGAGTTTTCAATTGTTTTGTAAACGGGACGAGCTCGAGCACAACAAATCTCGGCTCGGCTCGTTTGCATCCCTGATAACTACTGCATCCGTTCCTTTTTAAGTGTGTAGCTTCATAATTCCAACTTATTAGGAAATCATCATCATTATACCTTTTCACATTCACTTTTACATTCACTTCCCACTATTGCCCTTGATGAAGATATCATCATTAAACTTTACTCACTAACTTTTCAAAAAAGAATTTATTTTTAAGGGCAAAATAAAAAATGTACTAAATTTTACCTACTAACTTTTTAACATTACACTTATTTAGGAACAACTTAAAATAAAATACATTATTCCTTTTAAGGAACGGAGGAGTAGTATACAAGCCCCATGAATTTGACCTCTGTCTTGCTTGACTATACTTTGGTACGATTCATGCGCTTGAGTAGTTGAGTACTTCAAAATTTCAGTATATACGTGATGTCCATTATTCGCTTAAATTTTCTGCCTTGCCTTACCTAATTTCCTTCGTGTCTCTTCTGATCTGATAGATTCTCTGCATTTGATGTAAATGATGTTGTCAACAGAATGCGTGTGTGTGTTTTATTTGTGAAAAAACCTACTCACTATCAACTTACTATCGATTTGTTAGATTATGGGTTTTTACTCCCTCCGTCCCTTTTTAGGTATGTTACTTGAAAATTTTAATTATTTTTCTCACATCAACTTTTACAACTTTTATATCTATTTTCCATTACTTACCCTTATTAATATAATAATACATATACTAACTTTTTAAAAAGGAATATACTTTTAAGGACAAAATAAGAAATGTAACCACTAACTTTTCAAAACACACACTTATTAAGGGACAACCCAAAATGAAAATATACACACTATAAAAGGGACGGAAAGAGTATCATTTTAATGATTGGAAACGTTGTCCTTATAAAGCACGCAATGGATAACTTTTTTGACATTGGTTCAACTTTCAACAAAACGAGGTGGGTGGGAGCAAAGGACACTGCTACACGTATGGAAAAAAAGGAACAGAAAATACACAGATCAGTTTAGGACCCACTTTTGGGTCCCATACGAACGATCTGAAATCATCTTAGAATAATTTTCCACATGGCCCTACGAGAAACCAGCTCAATCAGATATTCGTAAGTGCTCGATCCAAAACCCACCCCGTTTCATCCAAAAATTTGATATGATGAATCTTGGGTATTGTTTTTTGGCTATCTATTTTAATTCCATAATGTTCAAGTTTAGATTTGTTCAATTAATTTGTTGGAATATTTAATAAACTTTCATTATTTCTTCCAGTGACTACTCTTTCTATGTTTTTCTTGATGCTTTATATTCTCATCTACTAAGTGTATTAGAGAAATGTTTGTTTCAATGTTGATTTTGGATTTTTAAATGAGTTGAATTTTTTTTTAGAATAAGTTGAAAATCCGTGAACAAATCCGGAACCTATCCGTGACTCACGGATCAGATTGGAACCGGACCGTGAGACTTTTGGATTGGACTCGAATTCTATTTTTAAAAAGCCGTGACTCGCGGATTAGGATTGGATTCATGTCATCCGATCCAATCCGGACCGTGAGCACCCCTACTTATGCAGTGTGTGCGACTGTGCGGTAATTCGTGCGTGTGTGTTTGGTGTGTTCAGAAACCGTGGAAAACTTGGGAGCTTGATTGGTCGTGGAGGAGACATCCATGCAAATTGCTTTCAATGATTTTGTTTCCCAATAAAGAGTTTTGACCCCAACTTATCGTCCACAATAATTAGATAGTTACTGTAAAAGACATGAATATTACTGTACATAGATACCAGGAATTTAATGGATTCCGGTGCTTAGTATTTCATTTACTTTTTCGGTCATGCTAGGGGTACACCATTTTGGTGTACACCAAATGTACACCATTTTTATGGGACCCAAAATGAGTCTCACACAAATGATCGAAATCGCTCAATATTTTTAAAATATTTTTTTAAGGAGCTCTGAAAAAAATTAGCTCATTCTAACATCAGTAAGATTTCGATCGATTATTTGTCCAATTTCATGTTAGTATATTGGGCTCAGAATCAATCGAGTCATTACCGGTGTTATAATGAGCTAATTTTTTACAGATACCCTTAAAAAAGCATTTTAAGAATATTAAGCGGCTCCGATCATTTGTGTGAGACCCCCCACGAAAGTGGTGTACATTTGGTGTACACCAAAATGGTATACCCATAGGTTTTCCCTATCTTTTATACAGTATTTCAAATTAATTGAGTTCATTAACCGACATCCAAGTTCAGTGGGTTTAGGGATGAAATTATGTCGAGTCGATATTTCTAGAGCCCTATAATCAATCGAGGTGAACGTAAGCTGGCTCAGACATCCGATTGTAATAAAAAAAAAATGGCAAAGTACTTTAAAAACGTCACACCATGATTGGCGAAACTTTCCTATCTTGCCTCACCTTTTTGTCTCTTCTGATCTTTACACGCTTTCCTTATTTAAAATGGAGTTCTATTGTGGAAACAGAATATCTATGTTTTGTCTGTTGGACTTTTTGAAAGTGTTCTCAACGTGGGTTATAAAATGAGTAATTATTTGTGTGGGTAAAATTAGAAATTGTCATAATTTCACATTAAAGTTAAAAAAGAAGAAGAAAGAGATGCAACTATATAGTATTACAAAAAGAAGTGCGAATTTCAACTGTGAGTAATTATGTTATCTTAACTATAGATATAAAAGGTAACGTTTGACTACTTCATAAAGAGAGACATTTACTGTACTATGGGGTGTTTTTGTCTAAGTAGTAAACTAAAAATGCGCTAACTTTTTGTGATTTTTTATGTGATGTATTGTGAGGGGATGACTTGTCTCGAAAAATGCAAAAAGCTAGATTTTGACTTTTTGAATTAGTGGAATGGGGCCTTGATTGCAGAGAGACATTTCACGTGCTGGATTTTACAGAGATAGGTGTTTACAATTTGAGACAATTTTGGGTGCAAATAAGGTATGAGTGACGTGGTGCCTCTTCGGCACATCCGAACCATTCAAAATTGCATTGGACGGTCCGGATTGAAATACACTTTTTATTTTCTTTTCTAATTTTTTTTAAATCCGGATGACACTTTCAATCCGGACCGTCCATTGCATTGTTGGACGGCCCGGATATGCCGAGAGGGTACCATGTGCTACCCTCCCCGTACCCAAAATTTTCTCCTTCAATTTTTCTCAATTTGAGAAAATTTTACCCCTGAATCATTACTCCTCCAATAATTGTTAGGATAGTTTTCATTTTGGAAGAGGAATCCTAGCACAGGAGTGCGCATTGGTGCACTATAGGGGTGTAGTGCAGAGCGTTTTAAATTGGAGATTTATACTACTTATACACTCATAAAAAAAATAATCCCATTCCAATCTTGATGAAATTTCACCATAACACTATGGATACGAGGAATTTAATGGATTCCAGTGCCTTATTATTTCATTTACTTTTTCATTCTATCTTTTATACAGTATTTAAGATTAATTGAGTTCATTAACCAACATACATGTTGGGTGGATTTGACCCCTCTCTTGCTTAATTATACTTCACAAATTCAGTGAATTCACATTCATGTACTTGATTTGCCACATAAATTCAGTACATCGGTCAACCAATCTCACGGGAAAAAAAATACTACTAATTATGTTAATCTTTTTAAAAAAATCCATAGATGAACCCCTTAATTTGGTGGTGACACCACTACATAACTCCTAAAAGTTGCTTCTTTGTGTTGTTTGTTTGAATCTTTGCCACTCGTTTTCTTCTTTTTGATAAGGAGAGGTTGATCTGTCTTGCTAGGTTGAGTTTTAAATGTGATTTTTGTTAGAACCAAGTTTTTAATTGTCATTACTGTGATGTTTTTTCTTTGATTTATCATTGATAAAAATACTTGATATTTATAAATGACTTCACACTTTCGAACTCCTAGAGTGGCCACTGTTTATACGCTTTCTATATTTTGTATGCTGAACTTATCTCATTACTACTTCCTACCCTTATCTTGTCCGGTAAATATAAGGGGACCGACCACGTACCGACCGGTGCCCTTGTGCAATTTGTTTTGCACGAAAACGGGTGATTTTGGATCGAGCAGTTAGAGCCGCCCGATTGCATCAATTCCCGCGTAGTCCCACTCGGATTTTGATTTTGAGATGGATGAATGGCTCGGATTGGCCATTTGGGACCCACAAGAGGGTCTCCGGCACCGGTCAGGACGTGATCGGTACCCAAGGTCGGTACAAATAGCATTACTCTATCTTGTCTTATTGATATAAAAGGCAACATTTGACTACTTAGGCCTAATTTGGCAAAAGAAACATAAACATGTTTTTTAGTTTTTTGGGGGCTAATAAACCATGCTCCTTTGGCAAAAAACAAGTGGTAATTTTTTGGTGACACATGTAATTATGTGTGCCATTGGTCTCTTTATAAAGAGTAAAATAAATCACTATTTGAAATCAAAGGAATTTATGATTTATTGTTACATAAACCAAAAGAACAAAAAATATGTTTATTTTTCTTTCCCAAATCAGGCCTTAATAAAGAGAGACATTCCTGTACTAAACTTTTAACTGCAGAGAAAGACATTTTACAGCGACAGGTTGTCTACATTTCCTGTACTTGAGATAGGAATTGCTTATTTTATTTTATTTGGGAAATGATTTCCACAACCCCTTTTATCCTCATACACTCCCTTTTTTATCTTTATTCAACTTGAAATTACCAAATTGCCCTTCATATGGAAAATGTAACTCTTGAAGTAAGGGTAATTTGGTAATTTCAAATTGAATAAAGACAAAAATGAAATGTGTGGAGATAAAAGGGGGTGTGGAAATCATTTCCCTTTTATTTTAGTATTTTTAATCCACCAACTCAGCTTTCTCTCTGTTCTCAACCATCCCTCAGGAGTCTGGAGTCTGGAGTCTGGACCCTCCTGCTCTGGTTATCCTTCTTCTTCCCCTGTTTGCTTCTGCGTGATATCTTTGCCATATTTCTTGCTCAATCTATCCCCAATAACATGGATCTCGAACCCAGACACATCAGCAATTGACGATTATTTTTGGGTGCTTCTGGGCGTGATAAGCAACGACCGACGGCAATCTCGTCGGACAACCTCCTACGCCGGCGATCCGTGTTGACAACCCTCTTCTGCTCCTTTGTTTGTTTCGGTACAGAGAAATCGATCCTGTTCTTCTTCCTTTGCTCTCCCGTGATATACTTGCTATGTATAATATGTATAAAAATAATATTTTAATAGATTATAGGTAAAATATGTGATATTGTTGGAGTATTGAAAAAGACATAAATATAAATAAAGTGAAAAATAAATACTGTTCATGAGCCCTTTTTGCTAAATTTTTACCAAATCTGTTGGGTTGCGCTTAGGATGGTTTTTTATTTGGAGAAAGGAATGCTAGTCTGTAGAAATAGATGATTCTGATCGCGCACTGTATTCCTTTAGTGTATCGTTCACCACACGATCTGGGTCCTTTGTTTTTGGAGACTGTTTATTTTTTAAATTCGTAAATGTGAGGCAATACGTGTAGAAACAAAATTGAAGAGAGAGAGAGAGTAGGCTCCGCAAGTCCATCTGAAGGCAGCAGCCATGTCCGAAGTCGGAATCCTTCCACCGGACATCATCGCCGACATACTCTCTCGACTACCCGTGAAATCACTTTGTCAATTCAAGTGTGTTTCTCCCTCGTGGAATTCCTTAATCTCCGACCCCTACTTCATCAAAACCCACCACAATCGAACCAAGACCCAAAATCCCAAAAACCTCGATAGCAAAATCATTTTCATGACCCCCCATCAAAAAAACCTCTACTCGGTCGACTTCACCGACGTGGATGATCCAACTATCAAAACCGTGGATTTCCCTTTAGTCGAAGAACACTCTGATGATGATGATAAGTGGGTGAGCTCGTGCGATGGTTTGCTTTTCGTCATGAAGGAGAAAAGTGCCAAATTTGGGTACAAACAGGAGGATATTACCAACTTCTTGTTCAATCCATCCACTAGAGAATGCAAGAAACTGCCCACACCAACTTTTATACTTGATAAGTTTCATGACATCTGCTGGTATGGATCTGGGTTGGGATACGATTCGTCTACGGATGATTACAAGGTTGTGATGCTCTCTTCATATATTCCCGAACCCGAATCCTCTAGTACTGAGCATGGTATTACCATTGTGGGTATCTATTCTCTGAAAACTAATGCTTGGAAAAGGATTCAGGATACCAATTATGTCCTTATGGATACCTCTTGTGGAGTATTCATTAATGGGTGTCTACATTGCCTCTGTTTGAGAGGTGGTTCCTTTCGGAGCGTTGCTTTCAATTTGTCGAATGAGGTTTTCAAAGAAGTGCCACTCCCGGCTTCGATTTGTACAAACCATGTTGTGAATTATAGCGTGGCAGTTCTTGGGGGATGTCTCTGTTTGGCAAATCAGCAGCGTGATAAAACAGACTTTTGGATTATGAAGGAGTACGGGGTAAAAGAGTCTTGGACAAAATTTACGATTGATATACGTGATCTGTATAGAGTGCAAGTGTTGAGTTTGTTAGCGGAAGATGAGTATTTGTTGAAGGCCAAGGGAGATGGATATAAACTGGTTGTGTACAACTCCAAGAAAGAAACGTGGAGGGACATGGTGGTTCATGGCTTGCCCACGAAATTTACATTTGGAAGTACCTATGTGGAGACCCTCGTCTCTCCTAATCGTCGTGGAGGGATTGGGAGGCCATGGATGAGAAGCTTCTTAGATCAGGTAGTTTTTGAGAAATTGAAATGCCTTCCTTTGTTGATGATTAATTGTAGATTCATGTCATGTGATTTATTTTTAAATGATTCTTTTGTTGATACTTCAATAGTTTTATTTATTGTTTTGCAGTATATATACGGCATAAGTTACTGATGAATTTTTAACTTAAATATTGCCTTGATCATACACAAGTTGCTAGTGCCCACACAACATGGTTGGAGTCTAACCTATGAAGGATAAGTTCTAGATGGGGTTCATAACCCTACTAATAGAATGCTGATACTCCATGGATACTCACGGGTACATATTTCATACCTCGTAAATGTGCACGTAATTTGAAATTTTTTATTTTATAACCGGATGTCCATGTCAGCTTGTGCGCACCTCTACTAATTCTGGGGCCCTGAAGGGTAGCCCAATGGCCCCAAGAGTTTGCTGGCAAGGGAACGCAGAATTTGAAAGTTAACTGTACTTAACTCTTGAAGTGTCGCATATGTCATCCTTTCAAACCGCTTTGTCTTGTTGGTGTTTCTATTCATTCTCTCTATAAAGATGTGTTTGGTGTCTACCTTTTTTGCCTGCATCAAGTAAACATACCGTACCTTCTATATCCATCTTGTATAGTAATGAGAGTTCAACTTGTTATTATTCAGGTTAACATTCGTTCCTCATCGTAGTGATTCACTACATTTCTAGCCTGGCTTTATATTTTCTTTATCCGTCATGTATAGTAATGAGAGCTCACTTGTTATTATTCAGGTTAACATTCATTCCTCATCGTAATGATTCACTACATATCTAGCCTGGCTTTATATTTTCTTTTGTGTCAAATGACTCAAATCTGGTCTTCATATCTGCCTTCACTTTGAATGTCAGATTGGAATATGTTGCAACGAGACCAGTTGATTTGAGCAATATTGGGTTGCCCAAATTTTTTTTGATCATGTAAACATTATCAAATGTGTTCAACTGCAGGTCTGCAAACCCACGGGAGATGGTACCTCGGAGTTTGCACAATATTAAGGCGACTTCTCTATCGGTACATCCTCCGGCTCCAGGTTTAGCTGTTCATGGGTGTGTTAATCTTTCACTCATGGAAATTCTGGAGACTTGTTTTGGGGCTACTATCTTCATGCTCCAACAATGGGTTTTTATGAAAGTTTCGATTTGGTGATAGGTTTTATAAATATTTGTGTGGTCTTTTACCTAGTCGTTACATCTTTGTTGTATTTAGTTCTGTAAATCAAGGTTTCCTATTCTTGTTCTAATTGGAGTTAATGAGTGCATAGTCAAACAAGTTTTAATCAAGCTAATCGAGTTAACTTCATCATTTTTTTGTATAGTGTTGAAGTTTATTGGACTACGCGCTTTATTCTCCGTAGCTACCACAGTATTTCTGCACATTGAGAAGCTTTTTAGTAGAGACTTTCTCTTGACTGTACTGAATTCTACTTATTCTAACAAACTGGAGGCAGCCTTGGTCTAAGAAGGATCAAAGGCATCAGCCTACGTTGGTTAAATGGTGCTATCAGTATCTAATCAAAAGCAGGTGTTTTCGGACACTGAAAATCCCATCCGGTTGCTCATGGACACGGAGGAAACTTCTTAAAACTCAGATGCATTGCCAGGCCATTTGTCAAACACATTATCGGAAATCGAAACGACGCTTTTATATGGCATGATAATTGGCTCCCTCGAGACCCCCTCAGTACCTTTCTTTGGTCACAGAAGTGAACTATGGCTTCTTCAGGAATTTCGACCGATGCTAAAGTCTGTTCTCTTCTCTGTTGTATCATTTACAAGTCAACCAATGGACTTGGCCCTTTTCACCGTCTCATTCTTTCCACTTTCAATCCTAGCACTATGACTGAATCGACTGATCAAGTCATTAGCTGGGGTGTTCAAATCTCTCCTACTAGCCCTCTAAATGAAAGCCTTTCCCATGTTTTCTTTAGCTGCCCTATTTTTCAGTATGAGTCTGGCAGCAAGTTTGCTCTGTTAGCGGCAATTGTAGGAAACAAGAGTATTTGATAAACTATGATCATAAACTGGAATAAAGCTTAATCATAATTGGAAATATCAAACCAAGGCTTCAAATGGATTCGCCACTTCACTAGGGTGCTCGAGGTTGTTATAATCGGCGTTCGTCTCCTAGGATACAACGATAGAAACAATTAAAATGACACCGCACTAGAATTGTATGGTGAACTGAACAGTGTTTATCGTCCTCACTTGAAAGGAAAAAAAAAAACGGGACTGAAGATGAAGAACAACTTGAAAGAGGAGTACTTCTTAGGATTTGAACCAAATACAAGACTTGTAAAGCAACAACAATAGCTATCAAAGACAACTCCCATCCTATTTTAGCCCAACAAAGCCCAAGTTTGTTATTTAGAGATTTTAGGCCTAAAGCCCAGATTCATTCCAAACCAGACCACATACCTCGGGGCTGGGGCCGTAGCTTCGTTCTCTCCTTGTTCTCGACATTCACGTTTGACTTTTCTCTCGGCCTGATTGGGCTGCCAACACCCCAGCTTGAAGAATAAGTGACCCATTCAAACTTGACCCACCAGATGTTGCTTTGGCTCTATTTTTTTTTTTTGAGGAAAACACCGGCCGGTACAGCCGGTCATCATTAATTTCGTCCAAGTACAAGCCGCAGGTATAGCCCTCTCTCTCTCTCTCTCTCTCTCCCCACTTCACATGGACACAATTTCTCTCTCCTCAATTCCCAAAATCGTATGAAAGTGCCTAATATTTAGGGTACCCTATGAAAGTGCCTAAACCACTAAAACTCTATAATAGGAAAAGTGCACCCTAAAACCTAAAACCTAAAACCTAAACCGTAGGGTATCCTATAAAAGTGTATAAACCTAAATCCTAGGGTACCTTATGAAAGTGTCTAAAATCTTAGGGTACCCTATGAAAATGCCTAAACCACTAAAACTCTATAATAGGAAAGTGAATCCCAAACCTAAACTTTAGGGTACCCTATAAAATTGCCTAAACCTAAAATCCTAACATACCTTATGGAAGTGCCTAAAATCCTAAGATACCTAATGAAAGTACCTAAACCACTAAAATTCGAAAATAGGAGAGTGCATCATAAACCTAAACCCCCCCCAAAAAGTGATTTACCTTAATGGTAATTAAAAAAAAGTGACTTACCTTAATGTTAATTAGATACCTCTTTTCTAGACTTAGAGGTAAAAATCTCTTCTTTTTTTTGTTAAGGAACAACCGTTGAGCTACAAGATAGGGCTACATGTGAAGCATTGAATAATTATTGAGTTGTCACGCCCTGATTTTCATAAACGTTTATTTAAAATAATCCACGTGGAAATCAACAACTTCCACGGTTAAAGTTAGATACAACTCCAATTTCAATTACATGATAGTCAAATGTCTACCGTGTTACCCAAAGGATGATACATAGGTCTCAATGTGTTTACATACTAAAATCAAGATTTAAGCCCAAAGGCATTTACAAGATCTTCTCATATAAAAATGATAGGTAACAAAGGAAATAATGATACAACTCCTCCTTGAGTCTTTAAAGTCATGCATGCACTTCACACAAGTCCATATCATGCTCCTCCATGTAGAATACCTGAAATTTATAAGGGTGAGCTCACTAGCCCAGTAGGAAAACATCTATCGATTCTAAATGGAAATGAGATGCTCATGACGCACAAGCGAAGAGACTAACTCAATACAATAAGACAAAAGGTTTCTAGATAATCACTAAGAATAATATAAAACCCAAGGATCGCCAATTTAGACTAATAAGGAAGGAAGTCATTTAGCAAGATTAATGGAATCATGAGAAAGGCTATAAATGTCATAAAGATTGATAATCACCAATATACACCAAATACCGCCTCAAGTAGCCGATTCATATCCGACACGTCACATGTGTCCCAAAATATTTATGCCATGCTTCTTATCCATTTATTTCATTCATTATACTCCGGGCATACCATGAAGGCCCCGTGTCACTCCGGGCATACCCTTTCGGGCCCCGTGTCACTCCGGGCATACCCTTTCGGGCCCCGTGTCAATCTTTTCATCATTTAATATCATTTCATGCTCAATCAATTCATTTTAGTGTCCATGCAATAGCTCAACTCAAATCAACGCTAAAAAATCCTAATTCGATCAACTATCCCCACCATGATGTCGTTAAGTGTCAAACACGCGACTCGAACCCCGAGAAAAACTTAAGGTATCATTAAATATGCTCAAATATATTCATGACACATATCTCAAGGCATTTCAAGTCAATTAGAATGGGTATAGCAAGCACATCGCACAAAACGGGCCAAAATGGGTCAAAAGGAGCAAAACTGCACGAAGGGGGGTTTGGATCGATCCAAATAAGTTTGGATCGATTCAAAATCAACTGTTCGTCCACTAAAATAGTTTGGATCGATCCAAAGTGGCTTCGGGCAGTTTTGACTGGTTTGAGCAGTCCAAGTATTTTTACCATAACTTTTCACACCGAACTCCGTTTTGGACGTATTATATATCAAAACGTAGGTAATTTGAAGAGCTGCAACATTGTAGTTTTACTTTTTTCCAAATTTTGCATAGGCATTGCCCGAAAGACGTGAATAGTAAGCTGTTCATCAGATTTTCACCCAAAGGTGGGGGATTTCAACCCAACCCAAATCAACAAATAAATTAACTAGGGAATCACTACAAGGAAAGCTTGTAAAGAGGGTATATCACATTAAAATGACTAGCTTTGCCACCACAAAGGGATAAAACAAGAACAAAAGGGATTTGATCAAGAATAAGGCATGTACCCACACAAACATCATATTTACATGAAGAATTGAAGGAGGTTCCCCTACCTTTTGAGATTATGGCTTGAAACCCTTCCAAAAGCAAAACCCAAACCCTAGCTTCAAAATCCAAGAAAGGTTCTTCAAACACCGGGGTGAAAAAAACACACAAACGCGTAGAGCACGCGATTTTGAGAAGCTTTCGTGAATGGGCTAAGTCCGGAACTTGGGATTTGGCTTGGATTGGTGGGAGAATTGGAGAAGAGAGCTATGGAGGAGAAGAGAGAGAGGCCGACTGTTTTTTTTTGGGGGGAAGAGGGGGGCTTTTTCTCTCTCTTTCTCTCACACCACACATCTATAAACCACACACACCACATATCTTGCACAATTGCACCACAAGTCCAAATATTTCATGTGTAAACCAAATCAACCCATACAACACTTGTAACATCTAATCCTCTCACACTTAGTCATTTTCATCATCTTACACAATTCCTCACATTACCCCAATGTTATTTAGAAAAATAAATGAATAAGATTTTACGGGTCTTTACATGAGTGCTCCCAGAGCATGACCAAGCGGTATTCGGCTCTAACCACCGCATCATTATGTGAGGTTTATGCACTTAAAATTATGGACCTCACATAGTTTTGTGATGATTATAGGCCTGGAACGCTATAGACCATGCTCCAAGAGCACCCAATAATTTTTCCTTAAAATCTCATGTAAAAAATCAAATGCAAGATTTTTCCAATTTTAAGAATTCATATGCGAGCCATGTATTTTCATTTGATTCACAACTTCCAAAATCATTCTAGTAAAATAATCTTGCAACAATTCACCATCTTTTATTTTCATATTCTCAAAATATCTTCTCAAAGATTGAAGTTTTACAGCTCTTGCGTTCAAGTTGCCTCTATAGACTCCTTTCAAAGAATGTCCCAAGCATCCTCTTTATCTCGTTGATAATCCTCGGAAAAATCTTATCTGGCCAAAACTCCTTGTTGAATCGTTGAGAAGGCTCTTGCATTCTTCCTTTTATGTGCTTTTGAGCACCGTCAAATTGAGCACCGTCAAACTATCAACATTTTCGGGATCATCAGACCCATCTTCAACATACTCACACAAATCATTTGAGATAAGTTGGTTTTCAATTTTACATACAAAATGTCATAATTCTGACTGTCAAATTGCGCATACGGAGGTTGTTGAGCTTCGAAACCTTGGTTGCTTAAACCTGCCATCTAGTTTGGCGCCGTGTTTGTTTTCCGTCCTAAATCTGTAACAAGCAAGCAATTGAATTGCCGAAATGGGGTCTCGGGGAGAACACGCTGGAACAGGGGTTACCAGGGGAAAGCTCACTTATTTTTTTCATTCATTCATCTAGAAGAGTCTTTACAAGCTTTTATATTTTCAACCATGGGCTTTGGGCCTAACTAGAACTTCCTAATTAAAGGCCTAACTAAATATAACACTAAGATAAAAAAGGCCCAATTACATACTAAGATTTTGTGGCCCACTTACAAACAATATAATATAAGCCCTACAAAATACATCAAGACATTAATAAACGAAAGTTACCATTTTTTTTTTCTAGATACATAGTATTAAGTTTCTAGGTGCAATGCCCATTATATTCTTTGGTAATGTGTATTAACTATCTCACCGTGATGAGTTGCTAAATTTATGTTACATGGTTTTAGGAAGAACGGGATTGAATTAAAGTTATAATGTTTCTTATCTTCCTCTCATATTTCTTTTGCTTGATTTATCCACTTCCTCTTATGTTTCTTTTACTCGGTTTGTTGTTGGGCGAACATCATTGTACATAAGTATGGTACATGTGAAATGAACTTACTGAAGTTAAAAATCTTTGTTTTTATTGGTTTTTTTGAAGTGTGGTATTTTTTAAGTTAATTTACTGAAATCGATTAGATGGGTCATGTTTGAAGTTTATTGGAAAAAAAAAGGACTTCCCAGAGAAGTTGAGTTTGTTGGTGGGGTCACTATAAGCAGGTAAGGGTAGTTCACATTAATTGTGAACGGAATATGTTGTGTCGTGCCCTTAGGCACGGGCAATTACAAGTCTATATAATAAAACAGATTGTTAGATCATATTTCCATATATATTAGTTATAACCGTATGATTATTTCAATTTTAAAATATATGAAGATATTCCAAATGAATAGCACTCTCTCTCCCTCCTCAATTTTAGGCAAGTATCCCTATTTAATTTTGTTTTTTATGGTCAAATTGGAAAACATGTTGAGATATATGTTAACAGACACTATGTGGTCACATTTTTTACGAGTACAATAGTTAAGTAGAGCAGATAGTTTATTTAATTGAGATTATATTCTATTCAAACGTGTCTTTAGAAACAGGTATTCGCTTGTACTTTTAAAAAGACATCGCACACATAAATATATTTGAAGGCGTGTCTAATAATGAAGGTAGATTAGTGTGTTTTGTGGAATCTATGTGCGTGGAACAAGTCCGAGCACATTAGTGGCTGGCAGTAGGGGTGTCCACGGATCGGATCCGGACGGATTGGATCCGAATCCGATCCGATCCGCTCAGAGCGGATTGTGGTTTTTAAGATGCGAAACCGATCCGTAGGTGATATACGGATGGATCGGATCGTTACGGATCGGGCGGATTTGATAGATTAAAGAAGGATTATTGCGCGGATTGAGCGGATCCGATCCGATCGATCCGGTCAAAACGGATTTGGGTTTTTAGGATCCGCAACCCATCCGTACATACCTCGGATGGATCAACAGATGGTTCGGATCGGTTCGAATTGGTCGGATTGGCGGATCGGATGATCCGCTGGACAGCCCTAGCTGGCAGCTAGCCCTAAAGTTCGCAAAGCACGCAAGCCCACCTTCCTCCTCCTTAAAATACAGAAAAGAAAAAACCCTAGCCCCATAAACAATTTTCAAGGGGTAATGGGAACCAAGTTTTCCAAACTTCATTATTCCAAAAGGAATAGTACATCCAAAGCAAAATCAAGATTTCCAAACATCATTATTCCGGAAGACATCATTGCCGAAATACTATCAAGATTACCCCTCGATTCCCTTTGCAGATTCGCCTGTGTTTCCAAGCAATGGCGTTCTTTGACCTCTAACATATTCATCGCAAAGACCGGGTCACCAACGGTTCTCCTTGTATCCGACTCGAGAGCATATTCTTTTTCACCCCGCTCCATTGACCAAAACCGCCAACAAGAAGTTGATGTGAGAAGCATTCATGTTCCTTGGAAGCTGAGTGAATCTGGTGATACCGAGTTTAAAATATTGGGATCGTGTAACGGGCTGGTGCTTTTGCACATTGAGGAGGACTTGTTCTTGTGGAATCCACTGACAAGATTCTTCAAGAAAGTGCTAGCATCTGACCGAGCGTGTGATGATATGCACTACCGCGTTTGTTCTGGGCTTTTCTATGACTCCACCAGTGACGAGTACAAGGTTGTTCTTGGGTATTCTAATCAGACTCCAGGTTACCATGATAGATTCGTTATGGTTGGTAGTTTCAGAATTTAGTGCTTGATTTTTGGGTTGTAGGTACCGATGACAGTTCAATTAATAAAGTGGTTGATTCATATACAAAGGAAAATCAAGGAATATATTTTTGTGTACTTGATTGGAGCCAGACGGTGATGGTTACTGGTTCACAGCATTCATAAATTCTTCAGAGGAAGGATTCTATGCCATCTGTGACCCTTTTGAATAGGATTAAGCTTATCTTTCGAATCGATTGTGCAACTAAGAACTTGTTTCGTTTCACTTGGACAGAATGATTTTGAATGTTTTCAATCCATTGAGTATTTGTATGCATGCTTTTCAAATACGAGCTATGCAATGTAATAAAGATTAATTTCTCGTTCTTGTTACATTAATTTTGACTCGGTACGACATGATCAGATTCCGAATAGAGACTACATTTTTTTTTTTGGTAAATGAAAAATGTTATACCAACGAAACAATCAGGCTTACACCAGGGGATAATCCCTATCAAAAGCAATACAACTCAAGAATAGATTCTTCACAACAATTTTAGATTCTTGTATACAGCTAAACTGAGTTTTCCTTTCTTTTTTCATGTACCTGATGTTATCCAGATCTAGTTATAACTGTGAATGAAATGGATGAGTTCAAATTTTGTTCACGGATGCATTGTCTATTTTAAATGGCACAACATGGAGGAAGGATTCTGAGTTGGGAGCTTTCGGGTAAATCATTAGAGCAAGCCCAACAAACTCCCTAAATTGGCTCCCATCCCTATTTTAGGGAGCCAAACCCCAATATTAGGCTCCAACAAACTCCCTAAACCCCTCCCTAAAATACAAAAATGAATAGTGCCTCCC